>CM068376.1:198450275-198701797 GCA_034769895.1 Magicicada septendecula | reverse complement strand
TACATAACCTACAATCATCGCTATAACCTATTATGTGTTATGCCGTATTATTTCGGTACCGACTGTTTCTGCTCCTGGCTTATTTATATAATTATGTTTTTATATAAAGTCCCTGTTCGGGCGCCATTGTGGACTTACCCCCTTTAACACACATAAATACATAAATAAATACATACATAATCTTTGTACTTACCACGTGTTTAGCATACTTCTGATGTAAGCACATTTCCCTTATTGCCCATATTATTTTTATACCTAAGGTCCAGAGGTCTATTAAACGAGATTGCAGAAACCGCAGGATTGTAAGAAATAATGAAACTGACCACAATTGAGTGCCATAAAAACTTTGTTTAATATGTATCTAATTTGCATAATTAACATTTATGAACTTAAAATGGCGTCTCATAAAAGCAATACAAAATGGCGGCCTTCCAACTTCTGCTTTCTAATAATGAATTACTTCTCAATTACTAGTTCAATATTTACTTAATTACAAATAGAACATTGATTACTGCAGTATCTTTTAGAATTCAATATTATCATCAAATAGCATTTCTGCACATAAACCAACGCCTCACATTAGAAATAAAATGCCGGCATGTTCTTTCGCACTCTCTCTCACTCTCAATACGCTTTTATAAATTTAGGTACATTACATTTTGTTGATCATACAAATCGAGCTCGATATTTTATAAGAGAATATTATTGAATTTTGACTTACCTGAAAGTGTTGAGTGTGGCGGTTCAATCGCTGTCCATCGTGTGCCCGATGTTCGGCATACTTGGCTGATCGAAGTACTCTCGAGTTTGATTGTCTGTTCTTTTTCACTGAATTTACATTGTTGATATACTTTTACATACTGTTCAATAGTAGTTACATTTTATTGATTTGACAACACTTTTGCTGGTGAAAATATGCCAGCACAGATTTAACGTCTTGATGCCATGAAGCTCTTCTGCCAACTGGGCAGACATATTGTCGTAAAATCGACAGGTTGTGGAGATTAACCCTTATTAATCCTTTGTCTGAGACAGATGACGGCATGGTTTTTCGTCATCATTATTACGTGTCTCGTATTTTGTTATGACAATTCAGCATTGTCGATCAGTGCAACCATCGAGTACGTCTTATTTCGCACATAAGCTCTTGGCCTTGAAACAAATTATACAGATGAAACTGCTTCGTTTATTTAAATATGGGGAAGTTGACCTAACTCTCTTTTACATATGAAAATACAATAAAAAAATACAATACAATATTCCTTAATACCATAATTCCTTAAGACGGACGTTTGTACCATCACAAAACCCCCTCAATGAGAGGTTTTATGCCGAAGCATAAAAACTCTCATTGACTCATTCACACTTCCTAAAGGGATCAGCCCAGATATGTCGCCACAACCCCCTGTAGTGTTTATATAAAAAAAATACAATCTCTTACCCTTGGTCCAATGATGGTGACCGTACCTGCCTGACCTTACTGGACTTCTTATGAGAGATCCCAACACCGTAAGGCCACTTGGCACTTAACGCTCCTGCTCTGATGCACCGGCCAGCTCAGGACCGCCATCACAACACCATCAAACTCTGAAACATGAAATACAAAAATTTTAAATAGTGGCCTCCCCTTAGATGCATTGGTTTATGCTTCGAGGCGTTGGCTTGCTTACCTCTAAAATTCTTTAATAACAAAATACACAAGATTTAGGATAGAAAATCCATTTCCCTTTTCAACATTCCTACATTTATTAAAGCTTTCTGACTCCAGTCAAGGTTACTTTACTCTCTTCACCACAAGGAAACATATTCTTATACTAAGCATAACAATTAAAACACCATTTTAATTTTCAAACGCAACAACAACTATTCATCTTTATCATATAAAACTCAACACAATTTGTTTATGGCAGACACTCTAACTTATCTAAACTTTCTTTACTCAGCTTTCCTGATACTCCTATTTCTTTGCAACAGAATCAGGACGATATTTGTATGTTCAATAACAATATCAATACAACATAATAAAACACTGAACATTACACATTAACATTGTTACATTTACATTAAACAATTTACATTGACACAACGTATATCAAAACTTTATAACATTATTATTATCAACTATCTATTAACCTTGTACCATTCTGTTCTATCAACTTTTTATTATTTAACATTTAACTATTTAACATTTGTTACAACGAGATTCTATAAAAAATTTCAAGTTTATTATTAACCTTTCTGTTACATCACCTTTCTACTATGAATTTTCTTTTTTCTAACCTTTTCATCAATACTTATCTTGTTTGGGTGACTCTCTATTATTCACTATTACCTATATCTTATTTTGGCATTTATCTATCTAACCTTACTCACCCCCTTTTTTTCTTCTAACAACCACTATTAACAACCAGATTTACATATTATGACACCAGTCTCTCCATAACAACCCCCTTCACTATTAATCCTCTTTATACCGTTCACTTCTTTAAGTGAAATTTCTATTACCTCTTTGTACTAGGATGTGTGTTCCCAACCTGGCAATATACACGTTCATAACATTTTGCCCTCCACCAAATATCTGCAAACACTCTTACCCTTCTCTAATTATGGGAACTGCCCAACGACGCACGTTGATCATACCTTACACCACCTCATCCTTACTACAAAATATAACCATCAACTATTTAATCTCCATTTACGTTACTCACCTTCTCTACATCTAATCACTAACACCACTGTATCCCAAAAATATCTAACACCCTCTTTGTGTATTATCTGTATCTCAACTTCTTATTCTCTCTAACTCCCAATAAAGTTAATTCTGCTTAATTCATATGCCTTATTTATCATTATCACCCAAACTCTTTTACAACACTTCACTTTAATATAACACTAGAAAATTCATCACTTACCTTACAATAATAATACAACTCAATATCTGAACATATTTATGTTTACTCATTTACTAATCATTAGAATCTAGATCTCATAATTATTTAAATTCATCATCACAATTAATTATTCTTCAATTATTTAAAATTCTACAGTTACTTTCCTCTGAGAACAAAATAAACATTATAAGCATTATTAAAACCATTTCTATTACCTACATGGTTTACATAAAAATACATATAATACACAACATCAAAAGTACATCAATACCTGGACATCAACACACAAAAATATACAATCCAAATTATCATTTAATCATTGACCATAAATCAGTTCATAAAACAGTCCATCTTGAAACCACACTATCACATAATTAAATGTTCATAACACAATAAAATATTTATCCACCATCATCGAACAACAGTCGAATCTTAGGTCTACATACACACAACTCATTTTTAATTAAGTACGTTATATCATCTTTTGTAATATTATAACTATTTAAATCTGTTTTATCCATTATACCATAGTAATACTCTGCAGGATTACTCCACATTACTATATCATAAAACTTGTCAACATTCGGTATGTTCCTGTCACCTTCGGTATGATTAGTCACAATCAGGTAAGTTACAAAGTCATTATTTTCATCATCATCTCCCACTACCTCAGTTTCACTATAAGGTAAGTTCTTATTTTTATTACTTCTCTCTCCACCTAACCTCTTTACAAATTCTTCATAGTTTCTATTTACTTCAAAAATCTCTATTTCCCTCTTTCTCTCACAATCTCTCTCTCTCTCTCTCTCTCTCTCTCTCTCTCTCTCTCTCTCTCTCTCTCTCAAAATATGCAGGGGACACTAACTCATAATTACTGCACCACCTATGAAGTGCACAAAAACCCCAGGGAAATTTATTTGCAGACATATCGTCTTCCAAATATATACTGAAGGCACTCTCGTCCTTCCTAAACACATGTGAAGCCTTTACTTCACCAACACGGGAAAAATATACCCCCTGCAACCCTTTTACAATTATACTTTCTCTCCACACTCTCTCTAACTCATCACACACTAACATTCCATCATTATCATATTCTATTCCCATTAAAATCTCATTTTCACTACCAATATTCTCACCGTTATTTTCTAATACTTTATTTTTATTTTTATTATTATAATTCTCCCCACTACTTACCTTGTCATTTTTGTTTTCATTCAATTTATTTATTTCTCTATTCTCTAACTCCATTTCATCTAAACGGGTCTCTATTTCACTTATTCTTTTATCGAACTCAAAATTTTGTTTTTTGATTTCATTAACATCGTTTTTTAAATCGCTCTTTTGCTCTTGCAGTTAGTTAAATTTTACGTTCTGTTCATCAGACTTCATATCGACTTTATTAAGCATTTGCATTATTTTGATCATATCATTGTCGTCAGTCCTTTTTATCGGCACTGGCGTTGAGTGAAATATTTCGTCACTAATAATTTGTGACTCTGTTATACTATTTTGGTTGTCAGTGATGCTGACGTTTTCATTCTGGTCTGCCATATTGAGAAAAAGAAACAAAACTCTTGTGTAACTATCTTTAGGGAATATAACAGCTCTATATCTATCTAATGCAACGATACATAACCTACAATCATCGCTATAACCTATTATGTGTTATGCCGTATTATTTCGGTACCGACTGTTTCTGCTCCCTGGCTTATTTATATAATTATGTTTTTATATAAAGTCCCTGTTCGGGCGCCATTGTGGACTTACCCCCCTTTAACACACATAAATACATAAATAAATACATACATAATCTTTGTACTTACCACGTGTTTAGCATACTTCTGATGTAAGCACATTTCCCTTATTGCCCATATTATTTTTATACCTAAGGTCCAGAGTTCTATTAAACGAGATTCCAGAAACTGCAGGATTGTAAGAAATAATGAAACTGACCACAATTGAGTGCCATAAAATCTTTGTTTAATATGTATCTAATTTGCATAATTAACATTTATGAACTTAAAATGGCGTCTCATAAAAGCAATACAAAATGGCGGCCTTCCAACTTCTGCTTTCTTAATAATGAATTACTTCTCAATTACTAGTTCAATATTTACTTTAATTACAAATAGAAACATTTGATTACTGCAGTATCTTTTAGATTTCAATATTATCATCAAATAGCATTTCTGCACATAAACCAACGCCTCACATTAGAAATAAAATGCCGGCATGTTCTTTCGCACTCTCTCTCACTCTCAATACGCTTTTATAAATTTAGGTACATTACATTTTGTTGATCATACAAATCGAGCTCGATATTTTATAAGAGAATATTATTGAATTTTGACTTACCTGAAAGTGTTGAGTGTGGCGGTTCAATCGCTGTCCATCGTGTGCCCGATGTTCGGCATACTTGGCTGATCGAAGTACTCTCGAGTTTGATTGTCTGTTCTTTTTCACTGAATTTACATTGTTGATATACTTTTACATACTGTTCAATAGTAGTTACATTTTATTGATTTGACAACACTTTTGCTGGTGAAAATATGCCAGCACAGATTTAACGTCTTGATGCCATGAAGCTCTTCTGCCAACTGGGCAGACATATTGTCGTAAAATCGACAGGTTGTGGAGATTAACCCTTATTAATCCTTTGTCTGAGACAGATGACGGCATGGTTTTTCGTCATCATTATTACGTGTCTCGTATTTTGTTATGACAATTCAGCATTGTCGATCAGTGCAACCATCGAGTACGTCTTATTTCGCACATAAGCTCTTGGCCTTGAAACAAATTATACAGATGAAACTGCTTCGTTTATTTAAATATGGGGAAGTTGACCTAACTCTCTTTTACATATGAAAATACAATAAAAAAATACAATACAATATTCCTTAATACCATAATTCCTTAAGACTGACGTTTGTACCGTCACAAAACCCCCTCAATGAGAGGTTTTAGGCCGAAGCATAAAAACTCTCATTGACTCATTCACACTTCCTAAAGGGATCAGCCCAGATATGTCGCCACATCCCCCTGTAGTGTTTATATAAAAAAAAATACAATCTCTTACCCTTGGTCCAATGATGGTGACCGTACCTGCCTGACCTTACTGGACTTCTTATGAGAGATCCCAACACCGTAAGGCCACTTGGCACTTAACGCTCCTGCTCTGATACACCGGCCAGCTCAGGACCGCCATCACAACACCATCAAACTCTGAAACATGAAATACAAAAATTTTAAATAGTGGCCTTATATACTTCCATATCCGCAACTGATATGTCTCCCCTTAGATGCATTGGTTTATGCTTCGAGGCGTTGGCTTGCTTACCTCTAAAATTCTTTAATAACAAAATACACAAGATTTAGGATAGAAAATCCATTTCCCTTTTCAATATTCCTACATTTATAAAATCTTTCTGACTCCAGTCAAGGTTACTTTACTCTCTTCACCAAAGGAAACATATTCTTATACTAAGCATAACAATTAAAACACCATTTTAATTTTCAAACGCAACAACAACTATTCATCTTTATCATATAAAACTCAACACAATTTGTTTATGGCAGACACTCTAACTTATCTAAACTTTCTTTACTCAGCTTTCCTGATACTCCTATTTCTTTGCAACAGAATCAGGACGATATTTGTATGTTCAATAACAATATCAATACAACATAATAAAACACTGAACATTACACATTAACATTGTTACATTTACATTAAACAATTTACATTGACACAACGTGTATCAAAACTTTATAACATTATTATTATCAACTCTCTATTAACCTTGTACCATTCTGTTCTATCAACTTTTTATTATTTAACATTTAACTATTTAACATTTGTTACAACGAGATTCTATAAAAAATTTCAAGTTTATTATTAACCTTTCTGTTACATCACCTTTCTACTATGAATTTTCTTTTTTCTAACCTTTTCATCAATACTTATCTTGTGTGGGTGACTCTCTATTATTCACTATTACCTATATCTTATTTTGGCATTTATCTATCTAACCTTACTCACCCCCTTTTTTTCTTCTAACAACCACTATTAACAACCAGATTTACATATTATGACACCAGTCTCTCCATAACAACCCCCTTCACTATTAATCCTCTTTATACCGTTCACTTCTTTAAGTGAAATTTCTATTACCTCTTTGTACTAGGATGTGTGTTCCCAACCTGGCAATATACACGTTCATAACATTTTGCCCTCCACCAAATATCTGCAAACACTCTTACCCTTCTCTGATTATGGGAACTGCCCAACGACGCACGTTGATCATACCTTACACCACCTCATCCTTACTACAAAATATAACCATCAACTATTTAATCTCCATTTACGTTACTCACCTTCTCTACATCTAATCACTAACACCACTGTGTCCCAAAAATATCTAACACCCTCTTTGTGTATTATCTGTATCTCAATTTCTTATTCTCTCTAACTCCCAATAAAGTTAATTCTGCTTAATTCATATGCCTTATTTATCATTATCACCCAAACTCTTTTACAACACTTCACTTTAATATAACACTAGAAAATTCATCACTTACCTTACAATAATAATACAACTCAATATCTGAACATATTTATGTTTACTCATTTACTAATCATTAGAATCTAGATCTCATAATTATTTAAATTCATCATCACAATTAATTATTCTTCAATTATTTAAAATTCTACAGTTACTTTCCTCTTCGAACGAAATAAACATTATAAGCATTATTAAAACCATTTCTATTACCTACATGGTTTACATAAAAATACATATAATACACAACATCAAAAGTACATCAATACCTGGACATCAACACACAAAAATATACAATCCAAATTATCATTTAATCATTGACCATAAATCAGTTCATAAAACAGTCCATCTTGAAACCACACTATCACATAATTAAATGTTCATAACACAATAAAATATTTATCCACCATCATCGAACAACAGTCAAATCTTAGGTCTACATACACACAACTCATTTTTAATTAAGTACATTATATCATCTTTTGTAATATTATAACTATTTAAATCTGTTTTATCCATTATACCATAGTAATACTCTGCAGGATTACTCCACATTACTATATCATAAAACTTGTCAACATTCGGTATGTTCCTGTCACCTTCGGTATGATTAGTCACAATCAGGTAAGTTACAAAGTCATTATTTTCATCATCATCTCCCACTACCTCAGTTTCACTATAAGGTAAGTTCTTATTTTTATTACTTCTCTCTCCACCTAACCTCTTTACAAATTCTTCATAGTTTCTATTTACTTCAAAAATCTCTATTTCCCTCTTTCTCTCACAATCTCTCTCTCTCTCTCTCTCTCTCTCTCTCTCTCTCTCTCTCTCTCTCTCTCTCTCTCTCTCTCTCTCTCTCTCTCTCTCTCTCTCAAAATATGCAGGGGACACTAACTCATAATTACTGCACCACCTATGAAGTGCACAAAAACCCCAGGGAAATTTATTTGCAGACATATCGTCTTCCAAATATATACTGAAGGCACTCTCGTCCTTCCTAAACACATGTGAAGCCTTTACTTCACCAACACGGGAAAAATATACCCCCTGCAACCCTTTTACAATTATACTTTCTCTCCACACTCTCTCTAACTCATCACACACTAACATTCCATCATTATCATATTCTATTCCCATTAAAATCTCATTTTCACTACCAATATTCTCACCGTTATTTTCTAATACTTTATTTTTATTTTTATTATTATAATTCTCCCCACTACTTACCTTGTCATTTTTGTTTTCATTCAATTTATTTATTTCTCTATTCTCTAACTCCATTTCATCTAAACGGGTCTCTATTTCACTTATTCTTTTATCGAACTCAAAATTTTGTTTTTTGATTTCATTAACATCGTTTTTTAAATCGCTCTTTTGCTCTTGCAGTTAGTTAAATTTTACGTTCTGTTCATCAGACTTCATATCGAGTTTATTAAGCATTTGCATTATTTTGATCATATCATTGTCGTCAGTCCTTTTTATCGGCACTGGCGTTGAGTGAAATATTTCGTCACTAATAATTTGTGACTCTGTTATACTATTTTGGTTGTCAGTGATGCTGACGTTTTCATTCTGGTCTGCCATATTGAGAAAAAGAAACAAAACTCTTGTGTAACTATCTTTAGGGAATATAACAGCTCTATATCTATCTAATGCAACGATACATAACCTACAATCATCGCTATAACCTATTATGTGTTATGCCGTATTATTTCGGTACCGACTGTTTCTGCTCCCTGGCTTATTTATATAATTATGTTTTTATATAAAGTCCCTGTTCGGGCGCCATTGTGGACTTACCCCCCTTTAACACACATAAATACATAAATAAATACATACATAATCTTTGTACTTACCACGTGTTTAGCATACTTCTGATGTAAGCACATTTCCCTTATTGCCCATATTATTTTTATACCTAAGGTCCAGAGTTCTATTAAACGAGATTGCAGAAACCGCAGGATTGTAAGAAATAATGAAACTGACCACAATTGAGTGCCATAAAAACTTTGTTTAATATGTATCTAATTTGCATAATTAACATTTATGAACTTAAAATGGCGTCTCATAAAAGCAATACAAAATGGCGGCCTTCCAACTTCTGCTTTCTTAATAATGAATTACTTCTCAATTACTAGTTCAATATTTACTTTAATTACAAATAGAAACATTTGATTACTGCAGTATCTTTTAGATTTCAATATTATCATCAAAGAGCATTTCTGCACATAAACCAACGCCTCACATTAGAAATAAAATGCCGGCATGTTCTTTCGCACTCTCTCTCACTCTCAATACGCTTTTATAAATTTAGGTACATTACATTTTGTTGATCATACAAATCGAGCTCGATATTTTATAAGAGAATATTATTGAATTTTGACTTACCTGAAAGGGTTGAGTGTGGCGGTTCAATCGCTGTCCATCGTGTGCCCGATGTTCGGCATACTTGGCTGATAGAAGTACTCTCGAGTTTGATTGTCTGTTCTTTTTCACTGAATTTACATTGTTGATATACTTTTACATACTGTTCAATAGTAGTTACATTTTATTGATTTGACAACACTTTTGCTGGTGAAAATATGCCAGCACAGATTTAACGTCTTGATGCCATGAAGCTCTTCTGCCAACTGGGCAGACATATTGTCGTAAAATCGACAGGTTGTGGAGATTAACCCTTATTAATCCTTTGTCTGAGACAGATGACGGCATGGTTTTTCGTCATCATTATTACGTGTGTCGTATTTTGTTATGACAATTCAGCATTGTCGATCAGTGCAACCATCGAGTACGTCTTATTTCGCACGTAAGCTCTTGGCCTTGAAACAAATTATACAGATGAAACTGCTTCGTTTATTTAAATATGGGGAAGTTGACCTAACTCTCTTTTACATATGAAAATACAATAAAAAAATACAATACAATATTCCTTAATACCATAATTCCTTAAGACTGACGTTTGTACCGTCACAAAACCCCCTCAATGAGAGGTTTTAGGCCGAAGCATAAAAACTCTCATTGACTCATTCACACTTCCTAAAGGGATCAGCCCAGATATGTCGCCACAACCCCCTGTAGTGTTTATATAAAAAAAAATACAATCTCTTACCCTTGGTCCAATGATGGTGACCGTACCTGCCTGACCTTACTGGACTTCTTATGAGAGATCCCAACACCGTAAGGCCACTTGGCACTTAACGCTCCTGCTCTGATGCACCGGCCAGCTCAGGACCGCCATCACAACACCATCAAACTCTGAAACATGAAATACAAAAATTTTAAATAGTGGCCTTATATACTTCCATATCCGCAACTGATATGTCTCCCCTTAGATGCATTGGTTTATGCTTCGAGGCGTTGGCTTGCTTACCTCTAAAATTCTTTAATAACAAAATACACAAGATTTAGGATAGAAAATCCATTTCCCTTTTCAACATTCCTACATTTATTAAAGCTTTCTGACTCCAGTCAAGGTTACTTTACTCTCTTCACCACAAGGAAACATATTCTTATACTAAGCATAACACTTAAAACACCATTTTGATTTTCAAACGCAACAACAACTATTCTTCTTTATCATATAAAACTCAACACAATTTGTTTATGGCAGACACTCTAACTTATCTAAACTTTCTTTACTCAGCTTTCCTGATACTCCTATTTCTTTGCAACAGAATCAGGACGATATTTGTATGTTCAATAACAATATCAATACAACATAATAAAACACTGAACATTACACATTAACATTGTTACATTTACATTAAACAATTTACATTTACACAACGTGTATCAAAACTTTATAACATTATTATTATCAACTCTCTATTAACCTTGTACCATTCTGTTCTATCAACTTTTTATTATTTAACATTTAACTATTTAACATTTGTTACAACGAGATTCTATAAAAAATTTCAAGTTTATTATTAACCTTTCTGTTACATCACCTTTCTACTATGAAATTTCTTTTTTCTAACCTTTTCATCAATACTTATCTTGTTTGGGTGACTCTCTATTATTCACTATTACCTATATCTTATTTTGGCATTTATCTATCTAACCTTACTCACCCCCTTTTTTTCTTCTAACAACCACTATTAACAACCAGATTTACATATTATGACACCAGTCTCTCCATAACAACCCCCTTCACTATTAATCCTCTTTATACCGTTCACTTCTTTAAGTGAAATTTCTATTACCTCTTTGTACTAGGATGTGTGTTCCCAACCTGGCAATATACACGTTCATAACATTTTGCCCTCCACCAAATATCTGCAAACACTCTTACCCTTCTCTAATTATGGGAACTGCCCAACGACGCACGTTGATCATACCTTACACCACCTCATCCTTACTACAAAATATAACCATCAACTATTTAATCTCCATTTACGTTACTCACCTTCTCTACATCTAATCACTAACACCACTGTGTCCCAAAAATATCTAACACCCTCTTTGTGTATTATCTGTATCTCAACTTCTTATTCTCTCTAACTCCCAATAAAGTTAATTCTGCTTAATTCATATGCCTTATTTATCATTATCACCCAAACTCTTTTACAACACTTCACTTTAATATAACACTAGAAAATTCATCACTTACCTTACAATAATAATACAACTCAATATCTGAACATATTTATGTTTACTCATTTACTAATCATTAGAATCTAGATCTCATGATTATTTAAATTCATCATCACAATTAATTATTCTTCAATTATTTAAAATTCTACAGTTACTTTCCTCTTCGAACAAAATAAACATTATAAGCATTATTAAAACCATTTCTATTACCTACATGGTTTACATAAAAGTACATATAATACACAACATCAAAAGTACATCAATACCTGGACATCAACACACAAAAATATACAATCCAAATTATCATTTAATCATTGACCATAAATCAGTTCATAAAACAGTCCATCTTGAAACCACACTATCACATAATTAAATGTTCATAACACAATAAAATATTTATCCACCATCATCGAACAACAGTCGAATCTTAGGTCTACATACACACAACTCATTTTTAATTAAGTACATTATATCATCTTTTGTAATATTATAACTATTTAAATCTGTTTTATCCATTATACCATAGTAATACTCTGCAGGATTACTCCACATTACTATATCATAAAACTTGTCAACATTCGGTATGTTCCTGTCACCTTCGGTATGATTAGTCACAATCAGGTAAGTTACAAAGTCATTATTTTCATCATCATCTCCCACTACCTCAGTTTCACTATAAGGTAAGTTCTTATTTTTATTACTTCTCTCTCCACCTAACCTCTTTACAAATTCTTCATAGTTTCTGTTTACTTCAAAAATCTCTATTTCCCTCTTTCTCTCACAATCTCTCTCTCTCTCTCTCTCTCTCTCTCTCTCTCTCTCTCTCTCTCTCTCTCTCTCTCTCTCTCTCTCTCTCAAAATATGCAGGGGACACTAACTCATAATTACTGCACCACCTATGAAGTGCACAAAAACCCCAGGGAAATTTATTTGCAGACATATCGTCTTCCAAATATATACTGAAGGCACTCTCGTCCTTCCTAAACACATGTGAAGCCTTTACTTCACCAACACGGGAAAAATATACCCCCTGCAACCCTTTTACAATTATACTTTCTCTCCACACTCTCTCTAACTCATCACACACTAACATTCCATCATTATCATATTCTATTCCCATTAAAATCTCATTTTCACTACCAATATTCTCACCGTTATTTTCTAATACTTTATTTTTATTTTTATTATTATAATTCTCCCCACTACTTACCTTGTCATTTTTGTTTTCATTCAATTTATTTATTTCTCTATTCTCTAACTCCATTTCATCTAAACGGGTCTCTATTTCACTTATTCTTTTATCGAACTCAAAATTTTGTTTTTTGATTTCATTAACATCGTTTTTTAATCGCTCTTTTGCTCTTGCAGTTAGATAAATTTTACGTTCTGTTCATCAAACTTCATATCGAGTTTATTAAGCATTTGCATTATTTTGATCATATCATTGTCGTCAGTCCTTTTTATCGGCACTGCCGTTGAGTGAAATATTTCGTCACTCATAATTTGTGACTCTGTTATACTATTTTGGTTGTCAGTGATGCTGACGTTTTCATTCTGGTCTGCCATATTGAGAAAAAGAAACAAAACTCTTGTGTAACTATCTTTAGGGAATATAACAGCTCTATATCTATCTAATGCAACGATACATAACCTACAATCATCGCTATAACCTATTATGTGTTATGCCGTATTATTTCGGTACCGACTGTTTCTGCTCCCTGGCTTATTTATATAATTATGTTTTTATATAAAGTCCCTGTTCGGGCGCCATTGTGGACTTACCCCCTTTAACACACATAAATACATAAATAAATACATACATAATCTTTGTACTTACCACGTGTTTAGCATACTTCTGATGTAAGCACATTTCCCTTATTGCCCATATTATTTTTATACCTAAGGTCCAGAGTTCTATTAAACGAGATTGCAGAAACAGCAGGATTGTAAGAAATAATGAAACTGACCACAATTGAGTGCCATAAAAACTTTGTTTAATATGTATCTAATTTGCATAATTAACATTTATGAACTTAAAATGGCGTCTCATAAAAGCAATACAAAATGGCGGCCTTCCAACTTCTGCTTTCTTAATAATGAATTACTTCTCAATTACTAGTTCAATATTTACTTTATTTACAAATAGAAACATTTGATTACTGCAGTATCTTTTAGATTTCAATATTATCATCAAATAGCATTTCTGCACATAAACCAACGCCTCACATTAGAAATAAAATGCCGGCATGTTCTTTCGCACTCTCTCTCACTCTCAATACGCTTTTATAAATTTAGGTACATTACATTTTGTTGATCATACAAATCGAGCTCGATATTTTATAAGAGAATATTATTGAATTTTGACTTACCTGAAAGTGTTGAGTGTGGCGGTTCAATCGCTGTCCATCGTGTGCCCGATGTTCGGCATACTTGGCTGATCGAAGTACTCTCGAGTTTGATTGTCTGTTCTTTTTCACTGAATTTACATTGCTGATATACTTTTACATACTGTTCAATAGTAGTTACATTTTATTGATTTGACAACAATTTTGCTGGTGAAAATATGCCAGCACAGATTTAACGTCTTGATGCCATGAAGCTCTTCTGCCAACTGGGCAGACATATTGTCGTAAAATCGACAGGTTGTGGGGATTAACCCTTATTAATCCTTTGTCTGAGACAGATGACGGCATGGTTTTTCGTCATCATTATTACGTGTGTCGTATTTTGTTATGACAATTCAGCATTGTCGATCAGTGCAACCATCGAGTACGTCTTATTTCGCACGTACGCTCTTGGCCTTGAAACAAATTATACAGATGAAACTGCGTCGTTTATTTAAATATGGGGAAGTTGACCTAACTCTCTTTTACATATGAAAATACAATTAAAAAATACAATACAATATTCCTTAATACCATAATTCCTTAAGACGGATGTTTGTACCATCACAAAACCCCCTCAGTGAGAGGTTTTATGCCGAAGCATAAAAACTCTCATTGACTCATTCACACTTCCTAAAGGGATCAGCCCAGATATGTCGCCACAACCCCCTGTAGTGTTTATATAAAAAAAATACAATCTCTTACCCTTGGTCCAATGATGGTGACCGTACCTGCCTGACCTTACTGGACTTCTTATGAGAGATCCCAACACTGTAAGGCCACTTGGCACTTAACGTTCCTGCTCTGATGCACCGGCCAGCTCAGGACCGCCATCACAACACCATCAAACTCTGAAACATGAAATACAAAAATTTTAAATAGTGGCCTTATATACTTCCATATCCGCAACTGATATGTCTCCCCTTAGATGCATTGGTTTATGCTTCGAGGCGTTGGCTTGCTTACCTCTAAAATTCTTTAATAACAAAATACACAAGATTTAGGATAGAAAAATCCATTTCCCTTTTCAACATTCCTACATTTATTAAAGCTTTCTGACTCCAGTCAAGGTTACTTTACTCTCTTCACCACAAGGAAACATATTCTTATACTAAGCATAACACTTAAAACACCATTTTAATTTTCAAACGCAACAACAACTATTCATCTTTATCATATAAAACTCAACACAATTTGTTTATGGCAGACACTCTAACTTATCTAAACTTTCTTTACTCAGCTTTCCTGATACTCCTATTTCTTTGCAACAGAATCAGGACGATATTTGTATGTTCAATAACAATATCAATACAACATAATAAAACACTGAACATTACACATTAACATTGTTACATTTACATTAAACAATTTACATTTACACAACTTGTATCAAAACTTTATAACATTATTATTATCAACTCTCTATTAACTCTTTACCATTCTTTTATATCAACTTTTAATTATTTAACATTTAACTATTTAACATTTGTTACAATGAGATTCTATAAAAAATTTCAAGTTTATTATTAACCTTTCTGTTACATCACTTTTCTACTATGAATTTTCTTTTTCTAACCTTTTCATCAATACAGTAGAGTCTCGGTTATCCGCCCTTCGATTATCCGCCGCCCAAGCGGCATAAAAAAACGTAAACGTAAAAAATATTTTCTTTAATTACTGCAACGAAAATAGTGTGCCAATAGTTTGCGGGCGTGAGTGTACGTGCTCTCTTTGTGATTGCTCCTGACTGTACCGCAGGAATTTGGCCTACTGCCCATCGCCTATTATAGCCTAGCTGTGACTCATGTGTCATTCACCCCACCCCACCCCCAACATCCAACGCTATCGCTTAGTTGACTACAGTTTCTTGCTGTGTGCTGTAGTGAGCAGTGAGGCTATTTTTACGCGGTGTGTCTGTGAGTGACTAGCAGTTTTGGTGAAAGTGTCTTAGTATAATCTTGTTAATAGTGTTGCGATTATGGCTACGAAAAGGAAGAAAATTGTTTTATCAATAAAAGACAAGCTTGAGGCATTAAAAAGACTGGATAAAGGGGAAACGCTGCAGAAGGTGGCTGACCACTACGGCATCGGTCATCGCACAGTTGGAGATTGGAAGAAGAGACGATTAGAATTAGAAAAATTGTGTTCCTCACGAGTTACTGAGACTGCTTTTAAAGATAGAAAAACTATGAAAAATAGTGATTATGAAAAAGTTAGCGAAGCATTGTACATTTGGTTTACACAGTTCAGGGAGAAAGGGGTGCCTATTTCGGGACCTATCTTAAAAGAAAAGGCGTTGCAGTTTCAAAAAGAATTTAACGAAGGTGATGCAGATTTTACAGCAAGCGTTGGCTGGCTTGATAGATGGAAGAAGCGTTATGGAATCCGTCAGTTGAATCTTTGCGGTGAGAAACTGTCATCAAACTTTCAAGAAATGGAGCAGTTTAAGAAAAAATTTCAAGACTTTGTTGAAACTGAAAGCTTAACAGGAGATCAAGTATTTAATTGTGATGAAACGGGCCTTAATTTCAAAATGTTACCGAGTAAGAGCCTTGCAGCTAGAACTGAAGCTGCAGCCCCTGGCTATAAACGTAGTAAAGAGAGAGTGACTATTTTAGCATGCAGTAATGCCACAGCAAACCATAAAATGGACCTGGCAATGATTGGAAAGTCCAAAAACCCTAGGGCTTTTAAAACATTTAAAAACATATATTTCAATCAAAAAAGTGCATGGATGACTAGTGAAATTTTTAAGTAATGGTCTTTTAAAGAGTTTGTTCCTTCTACAGATAAGTTTTTAAAAGACAACAACCTACCCAGAAAAGCAGTTTCACTGCTAGACAATGCCCCAACTCACCCTCTTCCAGACGACCTTAGAGATGGGGACATAAAGGCTATGTTTTTGCAACCAAATGTGACAGCCATTTGTCAGCCTATGGACCAGGGTGTTTTGGAAACACTTAAACGAAACTATCGAAGAAAGCTTCTGTCAACAGTCATACAAGAAATTGAAGATGGGCAAAACTTGATTAAGAAGTTGAGAAGTATAAATTTGAAGGATGTCGCTTATTGGGTCGCAAGGGCCTGGGCCGACGTCGGGGCACAAACAATTGCGAAGTCGTGGCATAAGCTGTTGGGCGAGGACGAAAATATGGCTGAAAGCATGCTGGATGAACTTCATGAAAGTATTTTGCCCTTGGTGCAACGTATCCCTGGATGTGAGGATGCATCGTTGGATGAAATAAGGAATTGGCTTTCAGGAGACGACCAATATGAAATAACTGATGAAGAAATTGTAACACTTGTTAATAGCGATGATGTTGTTGAAGATCAAGACTCTGAAACTGTTGAGCCCCAAAAGATCACACACAAAGAAGGGGTTAAAGCTCTTGAAGCAGCCATTCAGTACGTTGAGCAGCAAGAGGAAGCCAGGGTTGTCGACATAATGATGATCCAAAGATGGCGAGACTTGGCAGTAAAGAAGCGGGAATCATCAGGGAGGCAGTCGAAGATCACTAATTTTTTTCACTCATCATGAACTGAACTCTCACTTCCAACATTTCTGACAGTGTAAGTCAATTTTATTACGTACACATTAGTCTGATTCTATATTTATTTTTAGTAAATTTTTCTTGTTAAAATTTACTGAATTCTTAAACTTGAAGCATGAAGTACTAAAGTAGGCGTAATTGTTTTCTCTTTTTTTGTAAGTGTATAACTTTAATATTGTTGCTTGTTCTCTAAAATGTTTTACTATAATTTTGTAATATAATTGTACAGTACTGTATTGTTTTCTCTATTGATTTGTTGTAAAACGTGATGTTTATTAATTACATTTACAAAATTAGAACGTAATTTTATGATAAATTTGCGTTTTATTTAACTCTCCCTATTATCCGCCATTCCAGCTTATCCGCCCTTCCGCCAGCCCATTTATGGCGGATAACCGGGACTCTACTGTACTTATCTAGTTTGGGTGACTCTCTATTATTCACTATTACCTATATCTTATTTTGGCATTTATCTATCTAACCTTACTCACCCCCTTTTTTTTCTTCTAACAACCACTATTAACAACCAGATTTACAGATTATGACACCAATCTCTCCATAACAACCCCCTTCACTATTAATCCTCTTTATACCGTTCACTTCTTTAAGTGAAATTTCTATTACCTCTTTGTACTAGGATGTGTGTTCCCAACCTGGCAATATACACGTTCATAACCTTTTGCCCTCCACCAAATATCGGCAACACTCTTACCCTTCTCTAATTATGGGAACTGCCCAACGACGCACGTTGATCATACCTTACACCACCTCATCCTTACTACAAAATATAACCATCAACTATTTAATCTCCATTTACGTTATTCACCTTCTCTACATCTAATCACTAACACCACTGTGTCCCCAAAAATATCTAACACCCTCTTTGTGTATTATCTGTATCTCAACTTCTTATTCTCTCTAACTCCCAATAAAGTTAATTCTGCTTAATTCATATGCCTTATTTATCATTATCACCCAAACTCTTTTACAACACTTCACTTTAATATAACACTAGAAAATTCATCACTTACCTTACAATAATAATACAACTCAATATCTGAACATATTTATGTTTACTCATTTACTAATCATTAGAATATAGATCTCATAATTATTTAAATTCGTCATCACAATTAATTATTCTTCAGTTATTTAAAATTCTACAGTTACTTTCCTCTGAGAACAAAATAAACATTATAAGTATTATTAAAGCCATTTCTATTACCTACATGGTTTACATAAAAATACATATAATACACAACATCAAAAGTACATCAATACCTGGACATCACACACAAAAATATACAATCCAAATTATCATTTAATCATTGACCATAAATCAGTTCATAAAACAGTCCATCTTGAAACCACACTATCACATAATTAAATGTTCATAACACAATAAAATATTTATCCACCATCATCGAACAACAGTCGAATCTTAGGTCTACATACACACAACTCATTTTTAATTAAGTACATTATATCATCTTTTGTAATATTATAACTATTTAAATCTGTTTTATCCATTATACCATAGTAATACTCTGCAGGATTACTCCACATTACTATATCATAAAACTTGTCAACATTCGGTATGTTCCTGTCACCTTCGGTATGATTAGTCACAATCAGGTAAGTTACAAAGTCATTATTTTCATCATCATCTCCCACTACCTCAGTTTCACTGTAAGGTAAGTTCTTATTTTTATTACTTCTCTCTCCACCTAACCTCTTTACAAATTCTTCCTAGTTTCTATTTACTTTAAAAATCTCTATTTCCTTCTTTCTCTCACAATATCTCTCTCTCTCAATATATCTCTCACTCTCAAAATATGCAGGGGACACTAACTCATAATTACTGCACCACCTATGAAGTGCACAAAAAACCCAGGGAAATTTATTTGCAGACATATCGTCTTCTAGATATATACTGAAGGCACTCTCGTCCTTCCTAAACACATGTGAAGCCTTTACTTCACCAACACGGGAAAATTTACCCCCTGCAATCCTTTTACAATTATACTTTCTCTCCACACTCTCTTTAACTCATCACACACTAACATTCCATCATTATCATATTCTATTCCCATTAAAATCTCATTATCACTACCAATATTCTCACCGTTATTTTCTAATACCATATTTTTATTTTTATTATTATAATTCTCCCCACTACTTACCTTGTCGTTATTGTTTTCATTCAATTTATTTATTTCTCTATTATTCTCTAACTCCATTTCATCTAAACGTGTCTCTATTTCACTTATTCTTTTATCGAACTCAAAATTTTGTTTTTTGATTTCATTAACATCGTTTTTTAAATCGCTCTTTTGCTCTTTCAGTTCGTTAAATTTTACGTTCTGTTCATCAAACTTCATATCGAGTTTATTAAGCATTTGCATTATTTTGATCATATCATTGGCGTCAGTCCTTTATATCGGCACTGGCATTGAATGAACTATTTTGTCACTCATAATTTGTGACTCTGTTATACTATTTTGGTTGTCAGTGATGCTGACGTTTTCATTCTGGTTTGCCATATTGAGAAAAAGAAACAAAACTCTTGTTTAACTATCTTTAGGGAATATAAAAGCTCTATATCTATCTAATGCAACGATACATAACCTACAATCATCACTATAACCTATTATGTGTTATGCCGTATTATTTCGGTACCGACTGTTTCTGCTCTCTGGCTTATTTATATAATTATGATTTTATATAAAGTCCCTGTTCGGGCGCCATTGTGGACTTACCCCCCTTTAACACACATAAATACATAAATAAATACATACATAATCTTTGTACTTACCACGTGTTTAGCATACTTCTGATGTAAGCACATTTCCCTTATTGCCCATATTATTTTTATACCTAAGGTCCAGAGTTCTATTAAGCGAGATTGCAGAAACAGCAGGATTGTAAGAAATAATGAAACTGACCACAATTGAGTGTCGTAAAAACTTTGCTTAACATGTATCTAATTTGCATAATTAACATTTATGAACTTAAAATGGCGTCTCATAAAAGCAATACAAAATGGCGGCCTTCCAACTTCCGCTTTCTTAATAATGAATTACTTCTCAATTACTAGTTCAATATTTATTTTAATTACAAATAGAAACATTTGATTACTGCAGTATCTTTTAGATTTCAGTATTATCATCAAATAGCATTTCTGCACATAAACCAATGCCTCACGTTAGAAATAAAATGCCGGCATGTTCTTTCGCACTCTCTCTCACTCTCATTACGCTTTAATAAATTTAGGTACATTACATTTTGTTGATCATACAAATCGAGCTCGATATTTTATAAGAGAATATTATTGAATTTTAACTTTCCTGAAAGTGTTGAGTGTGGCGGTTCAATCGCTGTCCATGGTGTGCCCGATGTTCGGCGTACTTGGCTGATCGAAGTACTCTCGAGTTTGATTGTCTGTTCTTTTTCACTGAATTTACATTGTTGATATACTTTTACATACTGTTCAATAGTAGTTACATTTTATTGATTTGACAACACTGTTGCTGGTGAAAATATGCCAGCACAGATTTAACGTCTTGATGCCATGAAGCTCTTCTGCCAACTGGGCAGACATATTGTCGTAAAATCGACAGGTGGTGGGGATTAACCCTTATTAATCCTTTGTCTAAGACAGATGACGGCATGGTTTTTTGTCATCATTATTATGTGTGTCGTATTTTGGTATGACAATTCAGCATTGTTGATCAGTGCAACTATCGAGTACGTCTTATTTCGCACGTACGCTCTTGGCCTTGAGACGAATTATACAGATGAAACTGCATCGTTTATTTAAATATGGGGGAAGTTGGCCTAACTCTCTTTTACACATGAAAATACAATAAAAAAATACAATACAACATTCCTTAATACCATAATTCCTTAAGACGGACATTTGTATCGTCACATGTTTAGCACATTCAGTGCTGAATCTGAACACTGTTTACTTCACTGGTTTATGGGAGACATCTACTGGTAAAGAATCAAACTTAATTATAACAGGAAGCTATGTGTAATGAATAAATTACCCTTATGTTATAGACTTTGATCAGACATTATATTGGTAAATATGTTTAAACACAAAATCCGAGCACCTCAATGTCAAACATTTATGGTCTGCTGCACCATTCGACCCTGCCCGTGTTATGTACAAGCATGGTGTTAAATGTCCTCCCCCTAGTTCTGACACAACAGTCACGTGGATCGTCGTGTTTTTAACAGTGCAAAAAGAATAATTTAGTGCAGGTAGTTCACTATTTAATAACTTTAATTACAGTTTAACTTAAACAAAGCCACTCATATACAGCAATTCTTCCACCTTACAATTGTCCAACACACACGAATGTCACACACAATAAATACTACCTATTTAAAGGTATTGCATTAAATAATAGAAATCACCAATTACAGATGTCCATACACAATTAGCACTTCACGCCAAGTGCACTCCAGATTGCAGTCTTGAACTAAAACTCTGCCTCGGAATTCTGTATTTATACTTCTACTGTGTGGTGTAGTATCTGACAAAATGACTTGGATCCCAGTAGAATAATCGACTATAATGTGAAAAGCGCATCTGCAAAGTTCATGAAAGTACACGAGCATTGCCTATACTATAGTGCTACACTGAGGAAAATGGATAGTACCACATTGCTGAGTGCCTACATGACTCTTGCCAGGGCATGCAAGCGTGGTCCAGTTGTTTGGAGCTCATTCTGTGTGGCAGAGTTGCATATGAATTATTGTAAAAGGATGCTTGGTTTAATTATAACTGCTGTTTGTGTGTAATTAAACTTTGTAATTTTTGACTTCAGTGGTATCAGAAGTCAGATAGGACCTTCTAAACAGTGGAAACAGAGGACACTTCATAGAAGAGCAGTGCGAGTGATAATCGATTTACCAAAATGCATACCAGTCAGATGATGCAAACATTCCAAACATGCTATTGGAAATGGTGGAAGAATGGCAACAGGAGGCTGAAGAAACAATAAAGACGACGACAGGAGGTAGTAGAAGCAGAGAAACAACAGGATGAGAAACAATGAAAAGCAGAACACAAATAAGAAGAAGAAGAAGAAGGAGACATAAAAGCATTAATACAAGAGCAAAAAGAGTTGCAAGAGCATACTGCTGCAGAGCTGGTTTTATTCCAAGGTAAGCTGAATAAACAAGTTGCTAGAATATTGGGGGTACAAGAATCAGTGACATTCAAAATAACTGACATAGAAGAAACAATGTCAAATAATATAGCTAAAGTATAAAAATCTGTCTCAAGTGTGGAATAAACTATGTCTACAAAAATAACTGCAGTGTAAGAATCGACTGCCAATATTTAACACTATCAACCCAATGCCTGTAAAATTTATGGGCACATGATTTTGCTCAAAAACCTGAGGCCCGTAAATTTTATGTTTGTCACTTCACATGCATTTAACAGCATTTGTACAAAACATTTACAGGCTTCTGTTGTTTGTGCTTGTAGACTGGATTTTGGACTGGATTTGTGCTGGACCAACTGAATACACAGATAGCAGCGCAAATAAGTTTTTTGCTGTGTGATTTTCTGACTATTGTGAAACTTGCAATATTGGTTTGTGTTACCCTGGCTATTTCATTTTGTACCATACAAAAGCAGATTATTGCAAATAGACTGATTTTTACTATATTCTGTACCTTAATATTGTAAGAAAAGTAATTTTTGTACAACAGTTACAAATAAAAAAACCATTTGTTATGTGAAAATACTTTGTAAAACGTTTTTTATTTGTCAAAACATCCTTCTGATCTAGATACTAAAAATTAATTTCACCTGTAGAAGAAATAAATAGTGTATCATTTTATTAAAATAAAAGGTCGAATTTTTAATTTGACAAGTAATTTATTTATGTTGTTTTTAACAAATCTTACTTAAAAAATATGTATATTATAACAGGACCAAATATCATAAATTTTGAGTTATATGTTAAGGGTATGCTATATTGATGTTTAAATAAATTTTAATAGTGGAAACTCCACTCATATGTTGTAACGATTATGTTAACGCATTGTACAGGCGCACATGCCTATGCCTGCGACTGTTACATAATCAACTCACTGTGTAACGAATAGGACCACGCCCAAACTTTCAATTATTAATATTTCGGAAACCAGTAAATTCAGGCGAAATCCATTATAGCCGAAACGTTTGCCGAAATATTAATAATAGGGTGTGCGAATTTTATGCAATATAATTAAATAATAAAAGAGTTAATTAATTTTATGTTAATAACTTCCGTAATAATTGAGCTACGTAAAAGAGCTTTTAATATGTTATAGCTATAGGAATTATCTACCAAATGTATATTTTAGAATTAGCACAACGTGGTTTGCAGCCAAGATAATTGCAATATAAAAGTGCCACCGGAAATCCTGAACGACAATTCAGTTCCGTTGTGTTAAGAATATTAATAATAATATAAATTCTCAGTCTGTGGGAAAGTAGTTTCGTTCTCACGGGGTGAGGTGATTCAAATTTTGGGTAGTAGGGAGAGTGTGTCAGCCAATCAAATCA
Source organism: Magicicada septendecula (assembly GCA_034769895.1). Lineage (NCBI taxonomy): Eukaryota > Metazoa > Arthropoda > Insecta > Hemiptera > Cicadidae > Magicicada > Magicicada septendecula. The sequence goes on along the minus strand of CM068376.1, from coordinate 198,677,239 downwards.
TTCGAAGAAACCGGAACTAACGCGGAGTTTTGGGGCTGATCAAACACTCGACTGCCAGTATTCAAGAAGAACAGACGTACAGCTTCAACCGTCTCAAAACCATAGTTTTGTGAAGACTCATTTGAAGACTCTACGTGGTCAACACGCCTAATTACGATCATCATAAAACAGATCAACTGTAACGACTCGTAATTACAGCGTGCAGTCAAGATACTCTTCCATGTCAACAAACAAGCGTACCGTGCACTACATTAACTGTGGGTGTATGCACGCAAGAGATCTACAAGACTACAAGACATTACTTCAAAAATACGACAGAGAGGCCGTCTAAACCCTTGCGAATTAGCTGACCAGCAGAGTGACAACTCGTAATGAAACACACATGCAGACGTGGAACGTGAATCGACGAGGGACCTGAAGCAGTTCTCGCAGAAACTACAGACGTAAAAACTTCATCAATAGCAGGAGAGCAGAGTGTTGCTGATTTCCGAGCTCACCGCCAAAACCCAGGACGCTCAGTAGATCACTATCTCTAGCCGATTGGACAAGGACAGCGAGGGACTTCCAGGAGCATCTCTACAATCCTCTTCAGAACCAGGAAAGTCAAAATCACGTTATTTATTTTTCAACAGTTCAATTTTTCTTTCTTTTTAATTAAAATCAATGTAATATAAATCATTCAGATGCCATAAATCAAAGACTCTAATTAAATAAGAATTATTCACGTGTGATAATCTGTATAGCCAGTATAAGTAATTAATAAGCATTAGTTAAGAATTAGTAGTAAATAAAGACAAAAGCGCTATACAAATCTTAACAAAGAATTAAATAATTTGCTCATACTGCAGTATACGTGAGTCAGATCACTAGTAAATAAAGGGGCGTGAACTAGATTGTCACGGCCAGTTTATTTTTGAATATTTTCAATCAACTTTAGAGTTTTTATTGCATTAGAATCGTTTTTAAAATCATTGAAATTAAATTAAATTAATTAATTAAATTCTCAGTTAAAATAACTTCTTTGAAAATAATGAGCTCAACTTCTGAAAATTATTAATCATTCAGAAAACATTATACAAGATTTATTTACTGTTTAGTTTGTAAGAAGACTTGAATTTCTAAGCATTTCATTCTTGTGTGTTTGGAGTAATAAACCCCGTTTTTATTACCCCATATTGTATTTTTATTGCTGTACTACCGGAGCCTACCAACCTCACAAAACTCTTCACTTTTAAAATAATAACATATTTAGTGTGCTGTTGTTATACACTTGAGTTTACATACTTGCGAAATCAAATCCAAAATCTACACGCCCTAGTCGGAAGAAAACCGCAAGATCGGACAGCAGGTAGGTGCTCACACATTTACGCAACACAACAACACGTTTAATAAAGTTATAATATATATAGGACAGAATATGGAAAACAGTCAGGCTACTGTGACATGCCTATGCTGAAATGGCCAGAGTTGAAAGTGTTAAAAAAATATTAGAACTGAAGTTGAACAACTTATGAAAGTACAGCCATGCTTTTCAAATCAATTTGTTGAGTAGATGGTACCAATGGCAAAGTCAGAAAAAGACATAGGAAATAACATATTAGAGACAGTCGTCAGACCAGAGATTTGCCTGCAGTCAGACCAGTTCACATCAAGTCCCCAACATTTGATGGAAGCACTCAGTGGATGATGTATCTTCAGTAATTTGAAGCCACTGCATGTGCAAACAATTGGATGAAGAAAGACAAAGCAGTTTCATTTGTTCTTGCTTTAAAAGGACCCATGGTGAAGCTACCACAAAAAGTGCCTCCTGATAGCCCAAACGCCTATGCCGAATTGATAAAAGCTCTACAATTATGGTATTGTGATAACATTTGCACAATGTATACTGCACTCAGTTGAGAACAATATGACACCACTCCGGGGAGAGTCTTCAAGAGTTTGAAGGAAACATGAACAGGCTAATTAGACTGGCCTATCGTGAAGCACCAGAGGATTTTTGAATGAGGTGTATGATGCAGACGTTTACTGATAGTGTCAGAGATAGTGAACTACAACAAGTTTTATGAATGGCAAGACACCAGAATAGTGCAGATGCCCTTGTCCGTGCTCTACAATTTAAGGCTGCCAAGTCAACGTCTGGGCAAATCATAAAGTCTGCATTCTAAAAGACCATGACAAGATAAATGATGAAGAGGAAGAACAAGGAACAGAGACCCTACATTTGGGACCATAGTATAAAGGAAATAAGTATGGAAGACTGAATTCTTATAGATGTGGGAAAACTATATAACAAGAGATTGTCAGTTGTGGGCATGTGCTGACTAACTGGAGGAATGAAACCCCTTGACAATACACAATTTTTACACTTCAAAAAACAGCAGGAGCTTGGTAGTTAAAGGAACCATTCAACAAAGGCTGACCTCGATTACAGTTGACATGGGTGCCTCAGCTTGCAGACAGCTACTGGAAGGCCTGTTAAAGTGTTTAGGAAAGTGGAGGTACAAGTACACCTCAGTTGGCTTGAGTTTGATCACGAAGTACTTGTTGCAGACATTGTGGATGAAGCAATTCTTGGTGTGTATATTATGAATGTAGACTTGTGGGTGTATGAATGTGGATATTATGAATGTGGGTTTTGTAGTAGACTTCCAAAACAATGTCTTGAGAATCTGGCAAGAAGAAGTAATGTTCTCGACAATAAATACTTCAGAAAAATCGATAGAAAAGTCAAGTGCCCGTAACAATCCCACCAAACTCCAAAGAAATCTGTGTCTAGATTTTCATTCTTGGGAACCCCCATTAACTAAGCAGGACAGAATGTCTCAGTTAGTAAAAGACGTGTTGGTGGAGGGAATAATAGAGTCTTCATCAAGTGCTTGGTATTCTCTAGCTGTGCTGGTAGTGAAGAAGGATGGCAGGTTACGTTTCTATGTAGACTACCAAAAGTTGAGTGCTGTGACAAAAAAAGATGCTAATTCATTATCTCGTTTAACGATACACTCAACTCGCTGTGTGGAGCTCAATGGTTTTCCATGTTGGACCTGAAGAGCATGTGGAGCATGAGCATGTGTTGCCATGTGGATTTTTATGAAGAAGATAAGGAAAAGACAGCTTTCTTGATCCCAAGTGGTCTCTTCCAGTTTACGGTCATGCCATGTGGACTCTGTAACATACCAACTATGTTTGAAAGCCTAATAGACCTCAAAGCCTGTGATGGAAAACTTGCTTTGTTTATTTAGACAATATCGTAGTTATCAGAAAGACTTTTAAAGACCATTTGGAAATCCTTAAGGAGGTACCAACCAGAAATCACGATGCCCAACTGAAAGTGAGCCCAAAGAAGCATTCTCTGTTCCAAAAGAAAGTATTGTATTTGGGCCATTTGGTCTTGGAAGTTGGTGTTAGTATGGATCCCAATAATGTAGACACTGTGAGAGACTGATCCATTCTGAATAGTAAACATGATGATCGCAGTTTCTTGGGGTTATGCTTATGTTACAGATGCTTTGAAAAAGGTTTCGTTACTATTGATAAACCACTACATGAACTAACAGAAAATAAATGAACATTCCAATGGTCAAGAGAGTCTGATCAAGCATTCAGGCATTGCATTATGTGGAGCCAATTCTAGTTTCCCCAGCTTCTGAAGGGAAGTACATTGTAGACACAAATGCAAGCAATACTGGTTGAGGAGCAGTTTTGTCTCAAGTGCAAACTGTGAAGAGTGGGTAATACCACATTACAACAACAAGCTTTCCAAAGCAGAGAGAAATTATTGTGTTACTAGGAGAGAGTTGCTGGCTAACATTCTAGCTTTGGAGCACTTCCATAAATACCTGTATGGGAAGGAGTTTTTACTACATACTGACCATGCTGCCCTTGCATGGCTCTTGAGGTTTAAACATTTGGAAGGGGCAATTAGCAAGGTGCCTTGAACATCTGCAGGAATACAACTTCAAGTTATAACATTGGTGGGGGCATCTGCATGATAATGCAGATGGCTTATCCCGAAGACCATACTTGGAATATTGCTGACATTGCAACAGAAAGAAAGAATAGAATGCAAATGTACAAGTTCAAGCCATCAGTATAGATGTCTTGGTAGACAGTTGGACGACACAAAATTTCTGACAACAGATGGCTGATGAAAACATTGGCCTGATATATTGATGGCAAAAGAGGAGGATTGTTCCCCTGGTTGGCAAGATCTCTGCCATGGTTCCGAAGTGCTGAAGAGCTACTGGGCACAATGGGAATCTCTAACCTTACAGAACAGATTGCTGAAAAGCTCTTGTGTAAGTGCAGATGGATGAGATGATGATGATGGTCATGCAGCTGATAATTCCCCAAAGTAAAGTGCACTCTTTTTGAAGGGGATGCATGATGGAGGTAATCTTGGTGTTAATAAGACAATTGACAAAATACAGAAACGATTCTATTGACTTCATCTTCACCATGATGTAGAGGAATGGTGTCGGACCTGTGAAATGTGGCTGACCTTCTGTACCACAAACAGAAGCAGGAGGAAAATGAGACAGTACAACATTCAGCTTCTATTCAAGAGAATCACAGTAGACATTGTTCCAGTTTCTGATTATGAAAACCAGTAAATTTTGGTTTTAAGTGACTATTTTATTAAGTGTGTGGAAACTTATTCAATTTCAAATCAGGAGGCCGCTGTGGCGTAGGCGCCTACTTGGTATTTGAAAGACCGGACAATGCCTCTCCACTCTTAGTCCCTCAGTCCAATGGAATGGATGAGAGGTTCACAGGACACTTGAACAGCATTTGTTAAAGGTTGCTGATGTGAACCAAACACACTGGAACCACGTATACTTTTATTTCTATTGGCATATAAGTCATCAGTACACAACACAGCCAGCATGGCTCCAGCAAAATTGAAGTTGTGGTGGGAGATTCATCTTCCTGGGAATTTGATCTTCAGATCACCTGAGATTCAATTCTAAGAGCCGCTAAAGTATTCTTCACAATTAGAAAACCAACTGCAAGAGATGAACTCTTGATAAGAGGACAGCCAAAGAAAGCCAGTGACAAAATGACAACACGGTATGACATTCCCAGGAATAGTGTGGGTTTTGAAGGAGACCACGTTTGGTTGTACAACTAAAGCTCCATCATGGTCGCTTCCCAAAACTTCAAACTAACTGGGAAGGGCCTTATATTGTGAAAGGAGAATCAATGATGTTATCGGATACAACAAGAAGGACAACAGAAATTCAAGGTCATCCTCATAAATTGCCTGTCACTGGAGTGACATTTTGCTCGTTTGAGATAAACAGACTTAAGGAGGGAGCAGTAATATGCTGAGAAAAATAAATAGTAATGCACTGCTGAGTGCCCATGTAACTCTTAGCATGCCATGGCACGGAAGGCTATTCCAGTCATTTGGAGATCATTCTATGTGGTAGAATTGTATGAAGTTATGGGTTGTTTGAGATTGTCCATGCTCCTTCCAGATGTTACTTGACTACCCTACCAGCATTGAGACCCACTGTTTCACTACAGTGCAAGGCAGCACAGGTATAAGTATTGGAATTTGAAGCGGCCCAGTTCTGTTACACCTGGCAATTTTCCAGTGTGGTTCACAGTGAATGTTGTGCTTTATTGAGAAGTGATTGTTGTGTTAATTTGTGCAAAACTGTAATAAGATAACATTTATTGTTGTATGTTGGAAAGTGACTTGAATTATTAATTTGTTATGTTGAACAGTATAAGCTTGCTTTACTAATTTATAATTGCTGTTTGTGTCTAATTTATGCTTTGTCATTAGTCACTTCATAGGTGTCAGTTATTCTGTTTCCACTATACAATACAACAACATTTGCTACTGTTGTACATACAACCTCTGCAAAACGTTGTGTAGCCACATGTTATCTATTATCTCATCATAGCATGTGTAACAGGAAATAGAACTCATCTGTAGCTGTGCATGTTGCATTACATCCTTAAAGCTTTGTTTTGCGACAGGTATCAGTTTGATTACATGATTATAGTCATGTGTAGAAAAGATTCCAAGAATGTCAGTGTTCCTTTCCTCATGAAAATATTTTGGTGACAGTATAACTACATAAATGTCATTGTATTTAAACAAACCAAGTATCTTTTACTGTGAGAATGGGTACCACTAGAATTAGTGGTGCTAATTAGTCAATTAGTTATTAGAATTTGTTATGTGTATTGTCAGTTTGTAGCACACTTTATTTGTTACCAAGTGCCACTGTTCATCACTTTTATTTTATTTCACAATTCTGCATTATCGTTTATTAAATAGAAGGTAATTGAATCATCATATTGAGGGATATGCATATATAATCTCATTTGTGAATCAGTTCAATTGTTATATTTATTGTGCCTTCAGAACTTTTCCTGCCTGTTGTGTAATACTTATGAGAAGTAGCCCATGTTCAGTGGTAGACATTGCAAATATGTGGACAACAGTCTTGTGCATTATCAGTTATATTGCTACACACTTCCACTATTGCTAACAATTTGAAAAACTACAACATTTTAACTACTAAAAATCCTTGGACATCTTCAGGTGAACCAGTAAAAGTAAATTAAACAATAGGAAAACTATCTATTAAATATGAAGATACTGCAAAACAATTAACCTCAAATGACCAAATGATAAATCATGAATTAAATTAATATATGAGTAAAATATATTAAATTAAAATACACATTAGAACCCATTTACTTTCAAAGAAGTCTACCTTGTTTTTACATTTTTAGCGGTGCATGTGGAATCCCTCAAGCTCAGTCAGGGAGACTTCTTGAAATGTGTGTAAGTGGATACTAATGTACATTTTAAGAAGTAATATAATTTTAAATTTAAAAACTGTATTTTAATCTAATTTATGGCTTGGTGTTTGGTCATTTTAGGTTTCAATAGGTTTCATTTTGGTTTAACTGTTTCAATAATATCTTGGATTTTGATAGACAGTTTATACTATAGTTTAATTTTATTTTATTAGCCCATTAGAACCACAGGGTGTTAACAGTCAAAACATGTTTTTTTTATTAATAATGATTACTGGTTTGTGTAAGATATAATTAATAATAATTTAATCACTTTAGCTTTAAGGACTTAAATTTAGCTTTATTATTGCTTACTGTTTTCTTAGTTAGGCTGGACAAATATCTGTTAGGATATTAGCTAAGCTAGAATTATTTCAAATTGTAAAATTAGAACACTTGTGTATGAAAATAACCTTTCACAATCATAGAACTATACTCTGGTATTCCTCATTCCTCAGTGATAAATATCAAATATCTGATAAATTCAACTTTCAAATGTCTTTCAAAAACAACAGCTGAGTCAGTTTGCTTCTGAATATAGTCTATTAGTGCATCAATAGTAGTGTCTGTTGTGCTGCAGATATATGTCAGATAGACATGTTGGCTTCCTCTCTCCAACTGTTTCATGAATCATTCTTTTAATGAGCTATAAGGTCATGTGCTATTTCAGCTAAATATAGCCTATTTACCCAAAATACAGGCTGAGTTCACAGTTATGTATAATTTTTGAAAAATCTTCCCTCAACCATTCATTCTTTGCCTGTGTTCTCCATCTGAGAATAGGATCACTCTGATTGTAATATCTTGTATGCAACAAATGTTAATTATTATGTTCATTAGTATTTTATGCTAGAAGGGTAATCAAAAAAGCAATTAACTATTTTTTTCCGTAGTCAGTTTCCTGTAGATACATATGTAAGTGTGTTCTATCTGATTTTCAAGTTATTGATGTACCCTTTCCAAAATTAATTGTTATTCTGCTTAACTGTTTAAAAGTTTTACAAAATTTCCCATCCCATGGAAGATTTGTATACAGCTGCCACCTACACATTTATTTGTCTTCATTGTACAGTAGACTCCTGACTATCTGGCCTAATGTGGCAGAAGGGCAGACCAGATAACAAAAAAGCCGGATAGGCCGGGGTTCTATAATTACTCACTTCTTGCCCCACCCATACCATTAAAAACACACTTTTTATACCAAAACCCGCTCTTATTCATATTTTCTGACCTCTTAGTACAGGCCAGTACTTTATAAATGTTTGTTATGTACCATACTGTACGTTTAAAAAATGTATTACAGAAAAAGAAAGTCCAAGAATAAAAATATTGTATACACATTTTAAGATAAAATTTATAACGTCAACTTAATTGCAGGAAACATAAAATGATGTACACTGTACAGTATGAATACATACAATTTTAAAATAAACAAAACATTAACATAAAACGTAGGCCTAATTTTAAAAAAATGATTTAAACTTATTTTACTGTTCATTGATAAATGATTACACAAATGTGAAAAGGTAGGCCTAAGATAGAAGAGTCAAAACTTACAGTTTTTAGTTTTTGAAAAAGTCCTTGATAGATGACTGCTTCTCCCTTTTAGCCCTCTTCTGCGACGCAGTGTCCCTTCACTTACGCAACCAGATAATATCAGCGAGCATCACTTCCTCCTGCTGACTAATGTACTGCAGCGCTGCCTCAATCGTCTTGAACCCTTCCAAATGTGGGATGAGATTTTTCCTCTCATCTAAAGATGCCTCCTCCTCCTCCTCTTCTTCTATTTCTTCTCCTTGTGTCACCATTTCCACAATATCGTTGTCAGTTATTTCACCACCTTCGTCGTTTGCCATTCATTCTCAAGTGTCCTCTGCATTGACATCGTCATAGCCCGGTACTTTTTCCAGCAATGAAACAAGTTTATCGTTTTCATCTTCCACTTCGGTTTCACACACGGGTTCAAGGTTGAAATGTCCACCTTCATGGTCCAAAAGAATTTTCCAAGACATTACAAGTGACATGTTTGGAATCTCTTCCCATGCATCGGCCACCCACCTTATGACATCTAGCATGTCAATCTTTTTCAGAATGGTTAAGTAGTCTTCATTATTATCAATCGCTAATATCAACGAACTGAGAAGACGCTGGTGATACTTTTTCTTTAGCATTTCAAGGACACCCTGGTTCATCAGCTGACAAACAGCCGTTAAATTGCCTGGTAAAAATAAAGCTTTGATGTCTCCATCTGTGAGTTCGTCAGTGGCCGGATGCGAAGGTGTGTTGTCAAGAATTAGCACAGCTTTTCTTGGCAAATTGTTGTCTTTCAAATTTTTTCTACAGTCGGTGCGAATTCATTTTGGAACAAGGTTTTAAAGATTTCTGAATTCATCCATGCTTTCTTTTGATGTGTGTAATACAGGGGTAGTGATTCCTGATTTTCCAGTTTTTTAAAAGATCTTGGTTTCTTTGATTTTGCTATTAAAGTCATTACTCCATTGGATACATTACTCCAAGCCAAGATGGTGACTCGTTCCTTGCTTTTTTTGTATCCTGGTGCAGTGGCTTCTTTTTTTGATGCAAGTGTTTTTCTATGGAGCATCTTATAATTTAAACCGGTCTCATCGCAGTTGTGTAACTGCTCCCGAGAAATTCCCCCCTTTTCAATAAGCTTAAGAAGATAGTCTTTGAACAAAGGTACAACCTCTTTATCAGCAGATAAAACCTCCCCACTTATGGTAATCTGGCGAATACCGAATCGTTTTTTCCACCGATTTAACCATCCATCACTGGCAGTAAATTCTGAATCTTCTTCTTCTATTTGTTGCTTAAATTTCAATACGTTTTCCTACAATATTGGCCTCATAACAGGCAAGCCTTTCCTCTTAAGTGTTCATGCCACAAAAATAAAGCTTCCTCAGCTTCTTTATGCTTACCTTTCAGGATGGTTTTTCTTACTTCCATTCCACTTCCACTAGCTTGGGCAGCACACAACTTTTCAATTTCTGCTCGATTTTTCTTCCAGTCACCAACTGTACATTTCCCAATTCCTAACTCCGAAGCAATAGTTTTTGCCGTTACCCCAGAGTCCAATCATTTTATAGCGCGTAGTTTCTCCTCCATAATCACTACAGCCTTTTTTCGTTTATCACCAATTTCATAATCTTTAATAAAAAAAAACAATGAAGCACACCAAAAAACAATTTATGAACGTAACCAGGAAGAGTGGCAAACGTCGCAACTTACATAAGTAGCTTCAAAAATAGGCCAGATAGTACGGAGGACGGATAGTCGCAAGCAGGATAGTCGAGAGTCTACTGTACTTTACCTAAAGTAGTTCTCTTCAATCGTCCATTTCTAATCTTTATGAGTGTTTCGATAACATTTCAGTACCACTTAACTTTGTGAAGAGTAGGCCTATCTGTACATCATCAGAACTCAGTAATAAATCTTTATTTCAAACATAGTGACTGAAGGACTGTCACAAAATGTTTTTATTTTTTTCTGTAATTATCCAGTTGCTTTTCTTGTGTACTTAGGAAATCTTAACAGAACTCATTGTACCACATCCATGTTGCACTATAGAAATAACTTCATTGATTTACCTCCTATGATTCCGAAACCATATGAAGTCTTTTCTTTACATTGATAGAATAAAGTATTTACCTTATTTTGTTTGTCCATCTGGTGGCTTTATTTCTTCTTCGTTATTACGATGCGTTTCGGGGCATATGTCCCACCCTCAGGTATTATCACTCAGCAGAGGTCGTCATTTAAGTAAAAATATCAACACATAAAACATATAACATAACTTACACATAATCAACAATAAAAACGTTTAAACTTTGGAGCACGTACAAGTCGAGATGCGCATCCCGGACTACAACAGTCGACTGCCGAGTCTATGTTATTGCTCGCCGCACACTGTGGACTTTGTATTTGTATAGCCGTATCGTATAGCAAATTTGACTGAAACTGTAACTGTTCATTTAGGAAGATTTCTTTTGTGTTTGTGTCCTTAAATGCCTTATATATTTCAAATTCTTCGACAGCACTCATGTATCTCCCTTTCTTCCATATGTGTAGGGGTTGAAAATTACTTGCAAAGTCTGTATAATTATGATTATTGTCAACTAGATGACATGCATAATTTGATGTTATTCTGCTAGGATCTTTTTTGGGCAGGTGTTCTCTAAAGTGTTTTTTAAACGCTCTACCCGTTTGTCCAATGTAGAAACAACAACAGTCGCTGCACACAACCTTATAAACACTTGTCCTGTCTTCAGCTGCTTTTGGGGGGTTTTGTCGAAGTATCTTACCAACGTTGTTACTGGTCTGGAACCCCATCCTAATGTTTACGTCTTTAAATGCGCTGTATAAAATTTTTGGTAGGGTGTTACCATAGTACGATGTTATGTACCTAGTCCTATTTTCACTACCTTCGCGTATTTCTTTGTTACCTTCCTTTTTTCGATGTTTTTTAATTAGATTGTGTATAATTGAGCTACTGTAACCGTTGGCCCTAGCTATATATTTAATTGTGTTAAGTTCTTCGTGAAAGTCTTCCTTTTCCATTGGTATGGACAGTAGTCTATGCACGAAACTGTTATATGCCGCCATCTTTTGGGAGAAAGGGTGATGTGATTCAGCGTTTATTGTGATATCTGTGGTAGTTGGCTTCCGGTATATCTGGTATCGGAAGTTGCTATTTAGTCTTGTGACTGTCAAGTCGAGAAAGTTAAGCTTGCCGTTTACCTCCGTTTCAAGGGTGAACTGCATGTTCTTATTAACGTTATTCATGTATTTTTTCATATTTTCTATCTGCCGCAATGTACCGTTAAAAATTATAAAAGTGTCATCAACGTATCGTGTATACGATACTAATCTGTTGAAGAATTTATTTTTGTTATTGAGCAGATATGTGTTCTCATAATAATTTAGGTATATATCAGCCAGCAGGCTAGATAAGGGGGACCCCAATGACTAGACCTGTTTTCTGGATATAATAATTATTATTGAATGTAAAGTAATTCTGGTTTAATATAATTTCTAACAGCCCGATTATTTCGTTAATTTCTTCTTGGTTACATATTCTGGTATTAATAAGATTTGTTTTAAGGATAGCAAGTGTTTCCTTTACAGGGACATTTGTGTATAAATCAACAATGTCAAAAGAGGCTATTTTGTGGTTGGGTTGTATTGTGATGTTTTTCATTTTATTAACAAACTCAACGTTATTTTTTATACTGTGATTATTCTCTATTCTCACACTGCTTTTTATTTTAGCCGCAAGTTTTTTACATACACCATAACTCGGTGCAGTGGTAAAGTTTATGAGAGGCCTGATTGGTACACTGGGTTTGTGTATTTTCGGTAGGCCAATAAATCGAGGCGCCTCCGCGTTAACGGGTTTCAACGAACGGCGAGTAGAGACGTCAAACAGGTGTATACACTGGTTGATTTTGTTATTTAAAACTTTGACAAAGTCTGCGGTTGGGTCAATTTGTACCATTGTGATATTATTGTTTTTTATGAATTCATTAACTTTTAACATGTACTCATCTTTGTCTATTATGACAATGGTATTACCTTTATCTGCTTTCGTAACTAGGGCATTATTATTATTCAATTTAGTTTTTAATTGTTTCAGAATTTTGTTTTCTTTCACGTATTTCTGATTTATTTTAAAGACACTATTATTATTTGTTACTTTGTTCCCCAAGAGTTTATTTAATTTATTATTAATTATAGCACGAGTTTCATTTTGTAGTGCCTGGCTTGGTATTGTTTTTATCTTTATTCTTTTCTTTACATTGGTCCCCATGCTTATGAGACATGTTAGGTCAACATTTATTTACCAGTATCAGTTATAGCTTATCAGATCATTAACGTTGTAATCAGAGACTGTTTAATTATTTTCCCAGGATAATGAGAGGATGATTAGAAGCAATAACAACAAAAAATACTTTAACAGTGATAATATTTGTAAAATATTAGGTGTCTGGAAGTCATTGTTAACAAAATCATTAATATAACAAAATGATTGTATAATAGATTGTATAACGATTACAGGTGGGAGAGAGGGCAAACATTTATGTTCAGTGAAGCCACTTTGTTATATGGAAGTGTCTGTGTTGTTCACAGTAACACATAAGTTTTATCTCAAAATAGGTTAGCTTTTTGTGACCAAAACCAAAATACTTAACAAGTTAGATTAGTAAATTCATTGCTAATAAGTACTCTCCTAATATAGGTAATTAAGTATTTACAAGTAGCCAAAATATGTAAGCAAATGTAAATTTATATAAGAGTATAAATTCTACTCAGTTCTTTTTTATTATTAAATTATTGAATTTGATTTCAGATGACTGCTCGACTTGATATGTATGCAGAAAGTCTTGCAAAGGCAGCTAAGTCTGATTACGTACCACAGATAATAGAACGAAAATAATCTCACACTGTTTACTACTAAAGATAAATTAAAATAAGCTTCAATATAACTTTATTGTTTGATAAAAATAACCAAATTATTAACACTTGTGATTAGGATTTTTTTAGGTTAATTAGTTGAACAAAAGTATACCAAAAACGTACACAGGAAGTATATGGGCCCAATATTTTATAATATATATGTGATATATTCCTCACATTTTCTGGAAGGGATCAGTTAGCAGAACATGGAGAGCAACAAGGAGAAAATGAACTGTACAGCCTCACAATCAAGTGCCCTATAGTCATAAAAATATTTGTGTGTGTGTGTGTGTGTGTGTGTGTGTGTGTGTGTGTGAGAGAGAGAGAGAGAGAGAGAGAGAGAAGATTTTAATGTTTTTGTATAGGAACATTTAAACAACTTTCATGTTTTGAACAGTTGAGTTGTTTTTTGTATAGTTATATCGTAATGATGTTTTTTAATAAATATTTACACAGTAATTTATGGTTTTTTTTATTACATAATTTTTGAATTGGCTGTAGATTTTACTTTTTGTTCACCTTTATGTAATTACTGGCGCCTTTGTAAAATGTCTTGTCTTGTCACATTTTACTAGTCGTGCATGCGTGTGCGTGCGTGCGTGCGTGTGTGTGTGTGTGTGTGTGTGTGTGTGTGTGTGTGTGCGTGTGCACATACAAGCATGCACTGCCTGTATGAGATGCAAACTATACATAATAAACTTTTGTTCATTCTGTGTAATAATTTATATTATTCTAACAACTCGGTATGCACTGCTGAGAACAAGCAGTACAGTGGTTTACCTTGATAGCGTACCTTTGTTATTAACAAGGTGTCATCTACACAAAGCATGTTCAGTAAACTTCTCTGCTTACAATAATATGGTAATAACAGGATCAGTCAATTCTAAAGTTATTTGCTTTGTTAAATCTAATGAAAATTGCAGATCTCCAGGTTCATATAGGCCTTATGCCTTATGCATGTATAACAGTATGCATTTCAGTTGGGCACCATAAAAAAGCCCAGTTACCATCTCCATTTAAGAGTCTGCATACAAAAACCATATCACTTTCCCCGTTATCCACAAATTCTAATTTCCCTGAATAGTAGCCCCTCCCAGGTCTATTAGGCAAACCCACTGAACACATTAGAGTATGGTAGGGTGACATCTGAGATAAAGTATAATCCCAATATTACTATGCAGTTTGTATTGTACTTTCCTTTTTAACAGTAACTGGACTGAAATGTTTCCTTTTTGTATATTCAACTTACTGTGTATTTGCTTTTACAAATTTACTTTTTCAAACTTCGCTATTTTAGTTCATTTTTTTATTTTCAGTTAACTTTGATGACTTTTGATTAGGTGCACTGTTCAACTGAATAGTTTAATTTAGAATAATAATTTGATACATTGTATAATTCAATTACAGATTCAACACATCACATAAGCCTATCTTTGGTTTTTCCAAGATTGCACCATAATGGTAGCACCGAAGTGAGTAAAAACAGTTACCCAATAAATCATTTTAATTTCACTCAAAATTTAATTTGTTTTAATATTTAAAAAAAAAATAGAGCAAAGCAAATGACTGCCTAGAATGGTTACCCTCCCCTTCAATATATACAACACAAAAACTTGCTAACGTACACACTGATTTCTTCCTAATTTGTCAAATTTAATTTTACTTATCTTGTTCTTTTACCCATGCTACTGTTGAATGCATTTGTCTAGAAAACTGAATGTTATTTCTCAGTTGCCAAAATAAAATTTAGTTTCGTTTTTGTTGTGCATACTGGTTTCCTTTGTTTAATGTGTGAAACTGTGACTTGACACTGGCCAGACATACTTCTGACTTGATATCAGAATCCAACCTCTGTGCTGGCCACTTCACTGATGACTCCACTATGCTATCTGAACTGCACAATTTCTCTGAGCTGAGTGGATTTACACTGTCTGTTGATTACTACACCACATTAAAAGTCAATGTTCAGATGCAAGCATTTTTGGCATGCGTGTGTACCGTGGTGCCTATGTAAGCTTTGTTCTGTGGCAGCCACACACACACACACACACACACACATCTTTGGCTGTTTAGTGCAGTTACAATACTACACCATTTACTCTCTTTGAGGTTGCTATACACAATTCACATTAAATAATATCTGCCTTATAAAAGTTCTGTTACATTGTACATAACCTTATATATCAATAATGGTTTCTTAAATATATAAAATCTCGAAAAATCAGCTACTCAGGAGAATACATAGTGATAATATTCTAGAGGAAATACTCCCAATTAATGGCTGGGTTTAGAAGTCACCCTCCACAATCCAAGAAAGTCATTGTGCATATCGGTAATTACTGAAGCATGTATCTCAATGGAATACAGCTCTACAGAATATCTAAACATTAAGCAGACATTTGATAAAGTCTGGCACTCACTGCATTCAACCCTGCCTTATAAAATGCAAACATTTATGCCAAATGAGCACTGCCTACTTTTTAAACCATTTTTCAGAATGATACTTTCAAATCAATTATTGAATTGAATAAAGAAGAGCATATTATACTGTAACAGAACATATTTCCAACAGGACAGTGCCAGTATATGGAATACTCTTCCTGAGAGCTAACACTACCAGATTTGTTCATATAGTCCAGTCACTTAAGCAAAAAAAAATGGGTCAACCTCGGAATGAGAGATAATAAGCTGGAAACTCGTATACACCTTCCTTTTGGCATTCTAAAAGTTGTGTCAAAAGTCTCATAAAATCTCGTGTCTGCGTCGTAAGTTATTGAAGGTCAAAGGTCACAAAAATCGGTTTTTCGCCATTATCTCGGTTTCTATTGCTCCAATGATGTTAACACCTATTATCAAAATTGTAGAGCTTAAAATTTGCAACAAGTTTTGTTCCTAACATTTTTTCATGCGCTCAACCGTTTTTGAGATAGAGGGCGGAGAGCGCGCAGCGCTCAGCCATATATACTATAATACAAGGTCAATAGGGAATCTCTGTGTTTAATACCTTGTATAAAGTTAATAAATCATTAAAATATTATTAACAATGAATAATTTGTATTATTAATATCTTAATTTCATATCAATTTATTGAAAGTAGATTTAAGTAGAAATGAAACGAGTAAATGTATTTTAATTTTATCTTTATTTAGCAGCTATATATTTCTTACAATCTACATTGAAATGAAGCGTAAATTTACGAATCTTCAATAATTCAAAGATCAAAAATATTAATCTTCTTCTTCTTCATCCTCATCTTCTGGGCGTTTCAAAAATTTCTGTTTCATTTTCATCCTCCTCAATCATGGTTTCCAGGCCTTCTAAAATTTCTGGGTCGAATGCACTCTCTTCCTCGGGGTTGCTTTGCAGTGAAATAGCATTGAGGCAAGCTTGTCCATTACACTGGCCACAAGCTAAAGTGCATTGCAACCCCGATTTTCTGCACCCGCAGCGTGAACCACATCCATTCTTACAATTACAAAATATAGTATTAAGGAACTCATCTGGAGCTGGTGGTAATATTGTTGTCATTGGCTCTAGGAATTCATTTTGCAGCACCCAACCCCATTCCTGGGGTTCTAAATCATGTCCTAACCATTTTTGAACTTGGTAATAGACACGGTTTATATGCTGATGGGCTGCTGCACTTGTCGGTGGAAGATTAGACAACTGGACAGGTTTGTGAAGCTTTGTAGATTTAACGAACTGAGTATATTGAAGATGATCGATATTGTCTTCAGATTTTGGAGCATTGTATATCGCTAGTAAAATTCGTACTCCATTTTCGTATAATTGCTGTACAGGGCAGTTTTCTTGTAGAAAAACTTGAGCTAGTTGGTCGAAATTGGCAAGTTTTTGTAGTAATTTGATGAAAGTTTTTTTCCCTTTAGTAAACAGGGCTGAAGTTGTATCACAGCCACTGAATGCATGTAAAAATAAAATATGTTTTTTAGAAAGGGGATATTTGTCAAAACTTTTTGAAGAATAGATTTGTGTTTTGACATTGCCTTTTCCAACTTTTTTAAAGAAAATTTCTTCTTGATGTAATTGAGTGCGTCATATAAAATTGCCAAAAAACTTGAAAAAATTTTTAGACAACACATAACGTTTAACAAAAATTATAGTTTAAAAAACAGCTTAGAATTGGTCGAACTTACAAAAACTATTACAATCGAACCGAGACACACTCTCGCCTCATTCGACATAGTAAATCTATACACGAACATACCTATTACCGAAACGTTAGAAATAGCTAAAAATTTATTACTATCTAAATCCACATTAAATTATGAAGCAGTTGATGAGTTAATCAATTTGACAAAAGTAATATTAGAACAAAATTACTTTACTTTCGAAAACAAATATTATTTACAACGGGATGGTTTAGCTATGGGATCCCCATTGTCAGGCATCCTAGCTGAAATTTACCTAAATCATATTGAAACAAACGAAATCTTATCGACTAAAAACAAACATTATACAAAAATCTTATTTTATCGACGATATGTGGATGACACAATAATGATTTACAATGGCAATTGCAGACAATTAGAAATGCTTAAAAAATATATGAATACCATTACAAATAATTTACAATTCACATTAGAAACTGAAATGAATAATAAAATTAATTTTTTAGATTTAGCTTTAACTAAAATAAATAATAAAATTAGCTTTAATATTTACAGAAAACCAACAACCACAGATCATGCTATTCATGCCTCATCGTATCACCCTATGTCACATAAAATGGCTTTTTTTAACTGCATGATTCATAGATTGCTGGCATTGCCCTTATCTACAGATGATTATAACAGTGAACTAAACATTATCAAACACATAGCATTGGCCAATGGATACAAAAGTCATATAGTAGATAGATTAATTAATAAAAAACAAAACAAACCAATAAATATTGATGTATCCAAAGAAAACAAATACATTGCTATAGAATATGGCGAAAATCTATACCATACTTTAAAAAACCTATTAAAAAAGCATAATATTACATTGGCCTCAAAGGCAAGTAATAAACTTGAGAAAAACTCACTTTTACTAACAAAAATATACCCTCCGATATATTTGATGGTACTGGTGTATATAGACTTAATTGTTCTGATTGCACACAGTTCTATATAGGACAAACAGGTCGTTCTTTCAAATTACGCTATAAAGAACATATCCCAAGCTCCAAATCAAATATAACAAGATCTACATTTGCAGAACATTTGAGCTCATATAACCATAATATAAAAAGTATCAATGATAATTTAGATATCCTACATAATTGTAAAAAGTCACTAAAGCTGGACACCCTTGAAAGATTCGAGATATACAAAGCCATAAAGAAGGATCACAATCGTGTCCTTAATGAAAAAGCAATATATAACAATAATGTTTTATTTAATAGAATCGATCTTATGGAACGAGAGATTGGCGATATCAGATCGAAAAGTTGAACCGAGGTCAAACCGGCATTGATTAATTTTACCGTGGAGTGCGTTCCTGTGCAGGTTCGTTGCGGCCGCGTTGTTTTTTATATATATTTTTTTTTTTTTTTTATATTCTTTTATTAATGTTATTTTATTGTGATATAGTTTATTTATTGTTATATATAATTTTATGTGTTGTTTTAATCTTTAAATATCTGACGAGATGCATATACATCGAAATGTTTTAACTTAATTCATATTCTGATCTGATGATGACACCAAATGGTGTCGAAACTCGAGTAATCCTATAAGGATTTTAAGAAACGTCGACAGAAGGTAAATAACCTATTTTATAGTCTTAATCGTTTCTGGAGGCAAGAAAAATGTTTAAAAAAAATGTTTCAATTAAAATAACGAGCAAATCTATGTCTTCTCCTACAATGACGGCAGTCCTCTCAGGTTTGGATTCTTCGATAGCTGTTTCTATGATAAGAACATCAGTGTCATCTTTCGCTTGTTTTGTTGTGATATTTACACTCTCTAACTTTTCAATGAGCATATCAATAAGTTTCTTTTTATTATTTCGATTTGACAAAAACTTATCTTGGCTGATTGGCACAATCATTGTTTCGTCGAAACAAACTTCATAAGATTTCGAAAAAGCAGCAGTTCTTCTTAGTTGTTCCATTGCTTTTATGTTTTTAGTGTAGTCCGAGTATCCATCAAATACAACAACAGTTTTTGGCCCATGATGTCTTTGTAAATACTTAACGTATTTATCTAAAACAACGGAAAAAGTATCGTCTTTACTCCATACGACGCGATGCAGAAGAAATCCACCATCGATGATATACGTCACATTATTTTGATCAAGTTCGATATCAAAAGGTGTCATATTATCATATAATGTGGCTTTCATGGTTTTTCTCATGCCATTATTATCAAATAATGATGTCGGATACGGACTTAATTCATATTGAAGGTATCCTTCGAGATTACTTTCAAACTGTTTGGTTACAGTTATCCTTTGGAAGAGTAACAATGGATCTACGCAGACTTTACAATCATTAATTTTGGCTGATTTGTTAACAACTGAAAGCGGTAAAACCTTAATGGCGCGTTTGAACTTTATCTCATTCAAGTTCAAACCAGTTATTTTCATCATAGATTGTAATCCGATTTCATGGGCTTTGTAACAATTAATTTGGTCATTTCCAATGATTCCAGAAGATAAGGATACCAATTGTTTTGTTTTTGGAAAGGGATCATGAAGTCTAAGCCATTCAACTAGTTTACTTACATCAATGTTATCTCTTTTTACTCTTGAATCTCTTGCATCAACGTGTTGTTCAACAGAATCTAACGAAATGTTACAAAACTTCTCAATTTCCTCACAAATTGTAGTTGTAGCATACATAGCATACACCCATTTACATAAAACACTTTCTTGAGTACTTCGACCTCGAGATACTCCTCCTTCTATTTTCATAGACTTCATAAGACTTTGTTCGATCACCATATCTGTCCATGTGCCAGAATTAAATTTTTCTGTTCGTTTTACTGTGAAGAATCCATTTTTAAACTTCTCAAAAGTCTGTTCACCCATTGTATTTTCCAATTTCATCATATCTTGAAGATATAAATGAGCAGATTTTGCATATAAGAAGTGACCACTAGCGTGAAAATACGGCAGCATTTTTCGCACTGCATCAAGATGTCCTTTGAAAAGTCCCAGTCTTTCAGCGCGAATAAAGTCTAGTGCTATCGATACCATTTCAAAATATTGTACCCATAACTGTGCTGTAGGGCCTCGAGCTTTTAATTCATTCAGTTTATCATGAAATTTACCAATAAATGAGTTCTAGGTACCTACACAACCTTCTACATCTTCATAGGAAACATCACGGCAAGTTAGTTGATCAGTTAACTCATCAAACACACAATCTTCCATCTTCATGTCTTCAAAAATTATCATTAATAATGCAAGTCGTAATAGTGTATGACCTCTGATACTTCTTGAATATGCGTGACCAGTCAACATTTTGTCGACAGAATTAGTAGCATATATTTTACCCAGAGCTTCCTTGACTCCACTTCCGTCCATTACATATCCTATGCATCCAAGAAATGACATGAGCATATGAAAGCCTCCTAGTTTAACAACTATTTTAGATATTTCTGAGTTAGCATCTGACGCAGATATCATTTCACGTGGTTTAGAATAAAGGGGTTGATCAAAAGTAATCACACACGTTTCTTGTCCATGTGACTTGGCAATGTTCATGGCGCAATGTAAAGTGGTATAAATCGTGTCTAAATTATTGGCAGGATGATCAATAAAAGGAAGAAACATAACCTGAGAAGTTGAAAAATTCTTATTATTTTTAGTTAGATGTTCAAGATAGCCATTTCATCCTGGCAATGGTGAAATATTCCTCCACTTTCCGTATAACCACAAAAAATCAACTGCATCTATGTTTCTTTTTGTTATTGCTAGATCATCATGCAGATTTTCAACTTGAATCATGCTGTATCCAGGCACAACGGGTTTTTCATATGCTAGAAGAGATACATGTGATATTGCTGTCAACTCATTTGCACTTGGTTTAGTTGTACATTTTTCTATGCGTTTATCATAAATCACAGCTTCTTTTGGAGTAACAATCTTAATCATTCCCATAACATGGAGAGTATTATTACCATCAAGAGTTTGGACATTTATATCCGCATTGTCTCCAACATATTGTACTAGCGCACCTGACTGTGATGATAAAATACGAGGTTGCGGATGGTAAACTGCTGAAATTTCATACTGAACAGTATTACTATACGAAGCTGCAAATCCCAAGCTAGATAAAACATCTAATAGTCTTTTGGATCCATATCTTCTATGAAGAAAAACAGAAAGCCCTAATAGTAGCTGTGATGAAAATGATCGTTCTCGTATCGAAGCCATTATTGCATGACTTATCGATGTGCATTTCGTTTTTAAATGATCCGTTCTTCCTCTTCTGTTTTTCAATATGATTTCGTGTAAAAAATGCAATAAAGTTTTGGGTATTTCTTCATTAATATCATCTAACATTTTACTCGGAGATGGGTAAGACTTGGTTTCGACTACCGATGTTCGAATATCTTCCCTAACAATAGCTGCTGCAGCTTCGACAATCCTTAATCGTTCTTCTTCCGGAGTACTTTTTTTTATTTTCGTACCAAGTTTTTGATAATATATTAGTGTGTGTGTCACGAAAAGATATGATAGTGAATGATCCTACTTTTCTCGTAATCACTATGTCTGTTAAATATTTTTGTTGGAGTCTTGCTATAATAGTCTTGTCATCTGGTGCATACTCCGTAAGGATATCTTTAAGCTCTTTTGATGTAAATTGCGAATCTTCATGATTTTCTATATAACAAAAAATCTCCTTCATGGCTTGAGTAACTTGATTATCTTCGCGAGGCTTATTCTCAGTAGATGGTGCTCGATTCAAGAAATTAGTATAGCAAACGGTATGGTACTTTGCTTCAGCTGCGACCAAGTCATACTCATAAAGTACATGATCTTTGACTAATTCTCCTAAGGAATCCTTTCGTTCTTCTGCTATTTTGATGACATTGTCTTTAAATTCCAGTGTACTTACGTTACTGATCGTACGTCGGTACTTTTCTTTTTTTCTTGACTCTGCTGCTCCATCAGCTGTTTGGCCACAAAATAAACACAGTTTTTTGAAATCAAACACTTCATTTCTTTTCTTACGAGGTACACTGGGTGATGGTAAAGGTTCGCCTTTTTCTAGGCGTCGTTTCGATGCTTCTATGGAATTTTTACTGATGTACACTTTTCGACACTGAACATGCACATTCACAGAGGTTAGAGTATTTAAGAAGTCTATGTGACCATCATTTCTTTCGATACTTGCAGTTTTTAAAGTTTTCAAGCCACGCACTACATTAACAGAATCACCTTCTGTAAGTGACTTCTCACAAATAAAACACAAATCAGCCATAATTTTTAAAAATGTACGTCCGTCGTTGTCGAGATCTGAAACCAAATAAGAAAAAGGTCGTATTATAGGGGTCTGCCTTCCCAGTTACAATCTCAATAGAAAAATAAGAATGTAAGAGTTTACACATTTTAAAGACAAAATATTAATTATTTTTCTACTTAAAATCTACTTTGAATAAACTGATATGAAATTAAGATATACAAGAAATATTTCATTTAATGAGTTTTTAATTATACAAAGTAGGTAAATATTATTAAATAAATATATTATATATATGTGAAATGTTATTAAATACAATGTATTAATTAATAAATAATACAAATTATTCATTGTTAATAATATTTTAATGATTTATTAACTTTATACAAGGTATTATTCACAGAGATTCACTATTGACCTTGTATTATAGTATATATGGCTGAGCACTGCGCGCTCTCCGCCCTCTATCTCAAAAACGGTTGAGCGCATGAAAAAATGTTTGGAACAAACATTGTTGCAAATTTTACGCTCTACAATTTTGATAATAGGTGTTAACATCATTGGAGCAATAGAAACCGAGATAATGGCGAAAAACCGATTTTTGTGACCTTTGACCTTCAATAACTTACGACGTAGACACGAGATTTTATGTGACTTTTGACACAACTTTTAGAACGCCAAAAGGAAGGTGTATACGAGTTTCCAGCTTATTATCTCTCATTCCGAGGTGAAACCCTAATATGACTGGACTAATAGCATGGGAAAGTTTCAATATAAGTAGTGTAAGCAGCGTTTATGATTTAAAGTAGCCAAAATAATTTTTGTGATTATTACAGTTATTTAAATAAAATGACATAGAATATTAAATAATGTAGAAATAATATGTTATGCTAATTATGTGATGATAACAATATGAGTTAGTAACTCATAGCTTCAGCTGTAGCATGATATCAGACTGCTTACAATACATGCTGTTTACAACTGCTCCTATTTCAAATCTGCAGTGCTTATGTAGTGTTGTAAGTACTCAGATGCATAAGTAGTGCTTTGTATGCTCGTTTGCTCTCTGCTCTTGGGCAGCAGGGATTTTTTTTATATTGTCATGAGTCTGCTGCCAGTGGTAGACACACCTTTATCAAGTGAAAACAAATGTAATTCTTTGTTGATGATTCATTTGTATAATGTATTGTTAAGAATTTACAGATAAGTGTGATGTAGTAGCAAAAGGGTGACTGACACTACTAATCCTGACAATAACATTTAAAACAGAAACATACACACAATACTTAATACTACAGAATATAAGGTTTATATTTACCTTACCATGTAGACAAATAGAATTTCTCTTTACTGTATGTAACGTACAGAAAAAAAGTCTGGACTGGTAAGAAACTGGAATGGTTGTAATGAGAAAGAAGAGAAGAGGTCTGATAATGATATATATGCATGTAAAAATAATTATCTAGCAGGATAGTGGGATAGTCCTATTTATTTATACAATAGTCCTAAATTGACTATATTTTAATATGTAGAACTGGGATGCTAGTAAACCACTAATGTGAGTAGTGATAAATGGAAGAAAGGATAAAAGGAAACAGTGACATTAGATACGTTGTTTCTATAACAGTTTTTTTGATGGGTTTTAAAAATTTTCTATTTTAATCTACTTAAATTAGCAACCATATGTAATTTATTATTGTACTTTTGTGCACTTTTCATAACTTGGTTCCTAATAACACTTACTAATACTTAAATAAGGTGGCAATCCTGTATATAGGAGTTTTTCATAAGCAATTGGCAGATAGTTCTTCTAAGCTGCAGACAAATCAATCCATCTGGGAGAATGTACTCTGATGTAAAACCCTGATCCTTCAGGTTAGGGTGTTTAGTGGAAGGCTAGTTACATACCCAAGTACAAAAACTTTCAAGCTTCAAAGAAAACCTCAGAACAGGACTCATTTCAGTGGATTATGACTAGGCAAGATGAAGGTTAAGATTATGGGAATAATTGATAAGTTTGTACATGGAATGTTCAGGGAGTGGGAACAACCTCAAAGAACATAAAGTTAATATACCTATTACAACACAGACTAAGATACTAAAAATAAACTGAAAGGTACAAAAGACTTACCAAATTATACCATGATATACAGCATGGTATCAAAAACAAAAAGAATGTGTTGCAGAGTAGCAGTATTAATTGATTAAAAGTGGCAGAATCAAATTAGAGTATATACCTGTGTAAACGAGAGAACAGTGATTGTTAGGTTGAAATTTTACAGGTGTCACTTAACTGTTATAGGAATGTTTGCCCCAGAATAAAACAAAGATGATGATCTGAAAGATATTATGAGGTGCTACAAAGAAATTTCTCTAAATTGAATAAGACTGATTACGTAGTGATAACAGGGGACATAAATATTAGAATAGGTAAAGATCGTATTGTGACAGGAATATATGGTAAGCATATGCTAAATAACCCTGGTCCTCCAGGTTGGGAGTTGAGGCAATGGGCTAACTCCCCAATACTTGGAAAACCATTTATTGTTAAAAAGCCTAGTAAACAGCCTCGGAAGGATCGGATAAAATGGACACGACTTAAGCTACGAAATAGGACACCGAACTTTGGTACTTGGAACGTACAAGGTCTCTCTCAGAAATTAAACGACGTTATTTATGGAATGAAAAATGCCAACATAGACATATCTGTACTCACAGAAACTAAGAAAAAAGGGACCGGCTCTGAAAACCTTGTATACTATGACCATTTTTGTACTGGGGTAGCAAATAAAAGAGAGCGCAACAGGGCATCTCTATTCTTATACGCAAAAACCTAAGAAGATTCATAACTAACTGGGAAGCAGTAAACGAGAGAATTATAAAAATGAACTTAACCATCTACGGATATCGAATAACCATTCTTGGTATTTACGCAATAACAGAAGACGCGCTAATAGAGCTCAAAGACCGCTTTTTTGAACAACTGCACCAGGTAATATCCACAATCGGCAGCTCTAGAGAAATCATATTAGGCCTACTTGGTGATCTAAACAGTAGAGTCGGCAAACAAGAGCAGAGTAAAGTTGTAGGGAAGCATGGCGAAAACATTCTAAATGAAAATGGCAAGAAACTAATAGAAGTTTGTGAGCAAAATGAACTGCGAATATTAAATGATTTTATCCAAACAAAGAAATTCATATGTACACCTGGACCCAAAACTTCAGGCAACTGAAATTGATCATTGATTATGCTATAATAAAACAAAAAACAAAAATGAAAGTTCAAGACGTACGGGTCTATAGGGGGCAACATGTGGTTCAGATCACTACCTCTTCAAAACGAGAATTGCATTTCCGAGAAGAAAAGAAAGTCACAAAGAACATAAGCAAGGGTTGGAAAAAGAAGTAAGATATAACTTAAATAGCCTAGACGATGACAGGGTTAGGACGTTATATGGAACTCGGTTGGACGGAAAACTGGAAAACAAGCAATTTAGTAGTGTTGAAGAACATTATATGCATATTTAAAATTGCATACACGAAGCCGCAAAGGAAGCATTGTGATGTTATGAAAAAGAAAGAAAGACAATGCCTTACTGGTGGAATAAAGAAGTAGAATTACTAATTAAAAACAAGATAGAGAAATATGAAAATGTTCTAACAACTAAAACAGTTGAGGACAAAATAACATACAAGGAGGCACAAGCAACGGTGCGAAGAATGATAATGCAAAGGAAAAATGAATCATGGGATAAGAATTGCGCCCGACTGAATACTTATATAGGAGGCAGGCAAAGCACTGAAAGTTGGAAATTTCTAAAGTCGATAAGACGGGAAAAAAAGAAAGATTTAATATTGCCAATATCTCTACAGAAATGGGACGAATATTTTAGTAACCTCCTAAGAAACACCGATTATGAATTCGACAACATTAGAACATCTTCCACACCTGTAAGGTTAACCACGGAAGAGATAAAGGAAATATGTCGACATCTGAAAAATGGTAAAGCCCCTGGACCTGGCAACAACCCAACGGAACTGCTCAAATATGGCACAACAAAATTATATGAACATCTCATGAAACTATTCCATAGTGTAACCCCTCTTTATTTTTTATACTTTATAATTTTTTTTTTTAGAGGGGCCACTAGATATTTAAAACTAGGCAGAAGGCCTAGATAAGCAAAAAATGCGCTGGGTCCAGTGAGACGGGACTTGCAATTAAACTCTCTGGTAACCAACAATAACAGCATTTATTTGGTGAAATTACATGTATCACAATTCCAAAACCCCGTAATGTCCAAAATCACATAATTATACATATATAGCCCCTGTTTATAACACATTGATAACAAACATAAAAGTCGAACATAATACATCTATATATATAACAATAACATATATATATATATATTATAACAATATTTTTGTTGCTTGTAATTTATTTAATAAATGCAATATATGCATATAAATGATTTTAGTGTGAACTGACCTACCTGCTGTGTGTTCTTGCATCTTCTTCCGACTAAGGCCATAGGGATTTATGTTTTGAATTCGCAAGTAGGTTAATTCAAATGTACAAAGCACAAAGAATACAGTTATAATTATTTCGAATAGTTTTGTGATGTTGGTAGATTTTGGAGTACAGCAATAACGAAACAGTGTTGGGTATAAAATTGGGGTTTATTATTCTAATAGCACATAAAATGAAAAACTTACATCTGAATGAATATTAGCTTTCAGAGGAAAAGCTTATGAATATGAATTTATACGAATTTTGTTTCTTATTGATTTCAAAAGTTGATTTTTAAAATAATTTAATTAATGAATTTGCAATGCTTTCATACTGATTTTACTACTTCAAGATGCTTTTAAAATACTCTGAAATAAATTAGCGGTGAATCTAGTTCAACGTGCTTTTTATTTACTTGTGATTTGTTTCACGTATACTGCAGTATAAGTTTCTAAGTAATTCAATGTTAAGATTTATATAGTGCTTTTTATCTACGTCTGTTTCTTATCTATTGCTTCTTACTTAACTTATACGTGTTCTACAGATTATCACAATATTGATGTTATTAATTTAGAGTCTCTGTTTTATCGGCATCTGAATGAATTTAACTTTACAATGATTTTAAAAGAACAAGAAAAATGATCTTTTAAAAAGTGTATAAATGATTTTTTTTGACTTTCCTGGTACTGAAGATCTCGATGATGTCCTCTGGGGTCCCTCGATGTCCTGGTCCAATCAGCTAGTGGCGATGATTTCCTCTGCGTCCTGGATTCCAGCAAAAGTTCAGGAATCAGCAACTCAGCTCCTTCTGCAACTGTTGATGGTTTTAACGTCCGTGGTTTAACTGCCACAACTGCTTCAGGCCCTCGGTCCGGATACTCTGCACTCGTGTGTGTGTGTGTGTGTGTGTCGTCTCGGGTGTTGCTCTGCATCGTCAGTTCTTCAGCTCGTACCACGTTCTAGACGGCCTCGTTCTGTTGTACTCTTAATGTGACTTCACGTATGTGTTTGATCTCTTACATGCGTACGCCAACAGTTTGATGTATTGCGCAGTACGCTTATTTGTTGACAAATAAGAGTATCGTACGTAGACGCCTTCACAGTCGAGTCGTTACAGTTGATCTGTTTGTTGACACATAAGACTATGGTGAATGTTAGACTTTATTTAACATTATGCAATTATTATTAACTATAAATTATTATTAACTATATTCTTCTGTTTTATCGTCTAAATCTTTCTGAGAAATTATTATTGTACTATTACTCTTATCAGCTTTGGTTAAAGTGAGGCATTGAAATGAAAGTTTGATTTCCCCGACTTTTCGGGCGATTACTGCCTTACCAGCACTAATCGTGGCTTTGGCTAGCGGTCAGCTATGGCCATATCAAGTCCCTTGACCATAGCTGACTTGAAATTGGTTGATAATAGAAATTAAATGGGGGGTGAAATTAGGGGAAATCCAGGAACTATGGAACAGCGGCTGCCACTCTGTCCGCGTGGGGACAGCATAGCCAGGTGGTAGACCTGTCTTAAGGGCATTTCAATATATAACAAGGATATGTCGATATCCACAAATTTTAAAATGTCAAGCCGAAGCAAAGACGCGGAGATGTCCAATTCCTCCAACTATGCAGTCTTTGTGGAAGCGAAAGGGCGCTACAGTCCTCCATAAATTACAATAGTGTGTGTGGATTAGGGGGCTGCTCAGATGGGCAACGTACTTAAATTTTGTGAAGTCTAATTTTAACAGAGATAGACCACGTGTTGTAAGAACAGTTTTAACAAAGGCGCAGTAATATCACGTTGTGCAATCGGTAGAGGAATTTACCAAGCCTCATTTCCAAGAACTTTGTTTGAGTGTGACAGCGCGCCCATACGCATTATACATCCAGGCGCGCGGACCCAAGCCGACTTATGAAACCAAGATGGCTGAGAAACAAATTTTGATACACTTTCGTCTACCTTACTGGCGGATATTAGCATAAGTCCCACCTATTCTGTGACGTCAGCCAGTGTCACACCAATATCATAGACAATCGGCACAACACCAACAGCATGAGTTAAATGGGACGAAACTACGACGAACAACTACAAGGCTGTGGTTTCCACCTGAAAACGACGTAATCGAGTTGGCCGCGAAAAGATAGCGGTTCTGAGCAGTACATTGCAAAGGTTGTGGAATATGTCTAATTACAATTAATGTATTGCAACAGTATGTCTGCGTACGTTACTGTGCATTGTCGTAATTAGTTAAAAAAACTACTAAATTAGAATAAATAATTATTGTTGTTAACATCTGTATTGAAAGCTGTGAGTAACCAGGGAACGCGAACGCAGGTCGGTACATGCAGATCATGCCACACACACAGCTAAGATTGTGTACAGTGTATTTTATATGTGTATGTGTAAGCCAGTTGAATCCGGCGTGGCGTCACCCATGAATAAATGTGAATTTAATAACTAATTTATTAAGTTAGAACTAATTTAGAAGTTAGAACTAAACGAATTACGCTACGTTATTAATAATATAAAGACACACACATGTGCAAAAGTAGTGTGAAACAAACAATGCATTTACATGTAGTATAAATAAAAGTGAATAATAATTAGAATAATTAAAATATGAAAAAACTGTTAATATACAATTATACATTAGAAAATTACCGATCGTGTGAACATTGTGTAATAACCAAAAGACTTCGCATGTTGTGAAGGAAGTTCAAATAAGAACAAAAAAAAGTAAATGAATCTTTAAAGGGACGCTTAACAAAATGTGACAATCCAAATCATGTACAGAATTGTTGAAACATGATTTTTGCGCCTGACAATATAAATAAGCGAGGATCGCCAGCCTCATTCTCAGTCTACTAGAACCCATCTGCAGCCGAAGGCTTGTCCGACAGCGTATCATCCAAGGTCGATACCCCAGCGGTATGGAGGAGCCATCGGGACTGGACCAGGAGGATCAGATGACGGATTCCAGGAGGACGAGAGGACAACGGAGGATCAACGCTGTACAAGGACACAAGACTCAGAATCATAACGAGGAGTACCAGAGTATCACCTCATCAATAATAAGGTGACACAAAACCATATTACTCGTCAACATGGTTCATGAACAACATTAAAAAGAAAGAATATAAAAAAAATAAAAAGTGACTATGAGAGACTCTATACACTAATTTTTGTAAATATTAATAATTGTAAATTTTATATTGTTAAATTAGAGTAAGAGAATGTACAATTTTTATAATTATTAAAATGATACAAATAACAGTACTTGCAATAACACATAGAGTCATTTATAAAGTAATAATGACGTCATAACATAACTTGCAAAATTTTAATTATTTTTCAGTATTATAATATTTTATTACTTTTGGTAGTTGATTGATAATTCTTTGATATTTGATTGATATTTATGTACACAAAGTAAAGTACTGATTAAAAGAAATAATTTAAATTCTTGGATTTCATTGTCCATGACGTGTCCGTTACTTAACTAAATATCACTATTACATTATCGACTCGGAACACTAGGTTTTTTATAAGTAAAAGCATAAAGTTTTACCTTATAGCCTGAACCGGTTTTCTCCTTTAAAAGGCTTCTTCAGAGGCTGCCGCTGGTAGCGCTGTCCGTCTTGTTGTGGGTGACGGAATTGAATTTCGAAAGATCGATGCTGTGTGTGGGGTGAGATATGTTCAAATAATGCGTGCGATTTGAATTGTGTCTGTTCGTTTAGGATGTCGTTTTTATTTGTTTTTGTGTGTTTGTATATTTCCAGTTGTTCTAGAGTGTCTAGTTTTCGGCCTTTTGTGTGTACGTGTAGAATGTTCATGTTATTGTCGATGTTTCTATATGTGTGGTTTGCTTCAATGACATGGTTTGCAAAGGTGGATTCTGTAGTGGAGTGGAGTGCCTTTGTGTGTTCAATGTATCTCTGTTTGAAGCTACGTCCTGTCTGGCCTATGTAGAATTTATTGCAAATTGAGCAATTTAGCTTGTAAACACCGGGTAGATCGAATTTATTTTGTGCTTTGTGTGTGTGTTTTGATAGTGTGTGTTCCGAGTATAATCAACACAAATATAATTCCCTCACACAAATTCTACCCACGTACAGTAAACCTCACACTCACTAAAAACGAACAAACACTCCTTGATAAAGGCCTAAACCTAAAACATAACATACATTACAAACATAACAACCGAACACTAACAAAACTTATAGTTGACACTGAAACAAACATACAAAACACAGTACCAGAACATCAAGACACACATTAAGACATAATATAAACAATATAATAGGAGCACATAAGACACCAGACAACAACAACCGCAACTCAGAAATACACGCAGCCATCAAACTGAGGGAAAAGGCACACAAACACAACATCACATTTGTAAAAGCTGGCAAAGGCAACACGACTGTAATCGTCCCCACAGACAACCTACACAAAAAAGTACAAAACTTCATGGAACAGAACAACATCACAGAACAAAAACACGACCCCACCGACAGATACCAAAACACAGTAAAACAACTAGTCAACAAAGCCAAACACATAATGACACACAAACAAAACCCCTACATGAAACAAATCCGACCATCAGCCCCTACCCTCCAAGCGCTTCCCAAAATCCATAAAGAAGATATTCCGATCTGCCCCATTATCAACTACCGTAATGGCCCTGCACACAAACTCGCAAAATATCTAGACAAAATATCAGACAACACACACAACTAGACAACAACATTGCAGTAAAAAACAACACAGATCTAGCAACAAAAATAAAAGACATACACATACCCCATAATGCCACATTAGCCTCCTTTGACATTAAAAACCTGTACACAAACATCCCCATCTCTGAAACAATCACCATCCTACAAAACAAACTCAAACAGAACAACACACCAGACGAACTTATCAATGAAATAACAGAAACTCTGAACACTATCACAAAACAAAACTACTTTACTTATAACAATAAATACTACACACAGAACGATGGCCTACCCATGGGCTCCCCCATATCCAGCATTCTAGCAGAAGTCTTCCTCCAACGCTTAGAAAAAAAAAATACTCACAAACAATGACAGACACTCACATAAAATACTATATTGGCACAGATACATTGATGACATTCTAATACTATACAGGGGAAACAAAAGACAATGTGAACAGTTACTAATGCACATAAACAAAATACATAAAAGCATAACCTTTACTGCCGAATATGAACACAACAATACCATAAACTTCTTAGACCTCTCCATCACAAAACTAGAACACAGGCACAAATTCAGTATATACAGAAAACCAACTACAACTGACACACTAATACACAACACCTCCAATCACCCAATACAACACAAACTAGCTGCCTTCAGAACCATGATACATAGACTTAACAACATCCCCTTAGATGAAAAAGACTACAAAGACGAACTAAACACGATAAAATATCTAGCAGAATCTAACGGATATGACAGAACAATAGTCAGTAGACTCCTACACAAAACACAAAACAAACAACAGACAAAGACAGAAAACAACAAATTCATAACACTAACATACATCAACAAACAAACTGAAAAAATAGCCCACAAATTCAAAAAAGCAGGATACAGAATCGCTTACAAAACTACTAACAAAACGGAACACACACTATCAAAACACACACACAAAGCACAATACAAATTCGATCTACCCGGTGTTTACAAGCTAAATTGCTCAATTTGCAATAAATTCTACATAGGCCAGGCAGGACGTAGCTTCAAACAGAGATACATTGAACACACAAAGGCACTCCACTCCACTACAGAATCCACCTTTGCAAACCACCTCATTGAAGCAAACCACACATATAAAAATATTGACAATAACATGAACATTCTACACGTACACACAAAAGGCCGAAAACTAGACACTCTAGAACAACTGGAAATATACAAACACACAAAAACAAATAAAAACAACATCCTAAACGAACAGACACAATTCAAATCGCACGCATTATTCGAACATATCTCACCCCACACACACAGCATCGATCTTTCGAAATTCGATTCCGTCACCCACAACAAGACGGACAGCGCTACCAGCGACAGCCTCTGAAGAAGCCTTTTAAAGGAGAAAACCGGTTCAGGCTATAAGGTAAAACTTTATGCTTTTACTTATAAAAAACCTAGTGTTCCAAGTCGTTAATGTAATAGTGATATTTAAATAATTTAAAATAAATGCATTTTTTTAAAAGAATATCTGAGCAAGTCGAGAGCACATTTTACATCATATAAACTTCATGTCACGTCATATTTATTCATGTTTATGTTTACATGTAAATGTATATTTGTGTTTAAAATTTATGAATATTTAGGTTAAGGATATTTGCATAGTTACAATAATTATGTGTATGCTGAGCACACATAAAAGAGGAAACACATTATGCTAATAATACTCATGAATTTTAATTCGTGATTTGAAAATTGTATTTAATAAAAATTTAAATAATTTTCTATATTCAATATGATAAGAAGTGTTATTATTAAAAAAAAAACTTTACACCTTTTCTCGTTACAGTATATTGTACTATAATGTAGTCTATTCAATAAAAAGTGTGTAGTGTATCATAAAAGTGTATATATTTTGTTGATTATAAGAATATTGATAAATAAATTATTACGATTCTATTTAACTAACGGATCAAAAACGGTTGATTGTAAAAATATTGGTAAATAGATTATTATGAATATCAAAGGCTCCGCCCATTTGTGTCAGTGACACTCCTAGTAATTATTCAAATTCAATTTACTCATAGGATAGAAATTCTTATATTCTGCCCTCACAATATCATTCAGATTTTGTCTGCAGTTAGTCATTTAATTAGAAGAAAATTTAATTAAAATTGTTTTTAAAAGTAAAAGTTATTTTTAAAATTGTCTAACAAACTGACTCTTTCTAGAATTACATATGCAGCACTTAGCAGATAATCTCTTCATTCTGCTCTTAGTTCGTATTATATTTTCATCTTTAGAAGGTGTCTTCTGCTTACATTTAATGCGACAGAATAGAGAAAATTATTAATATTAATTTTTAACTAATTATAAGTATAACACTACCACCTCGGAACACAAAGTTTTTTATTGGTAAAAATGTAAAAATTTTACCTTATAGCCTGAACCAGTTTTTGCTTATTATAAGCTTCGTCAGAGTCTGCCACTGGGGGCACTGTCCGTCTTGTTCTTGGGGACGGCAGCATCTTTTGATGGATCGATGTTGTGTGCGTGGGGTGTGATATGTTCGAATAATATGTGTGACTTGAATTGTGTCCGTTCATTTAGGATGTCATTTTTATGTGTTTTTACAACATCCTTATTTTTTAAATTAATTCCTTCTATATAGACCTAATCGTTTAGCTTCTTCAACACTTATCGAAGAGTCTTTAGAAATCTTCATTGATAAGAAATAAATTTTAATTAAAACATGAACGTGAACATGAACATAAACATGAACGTTAGCACGTTAGAATCTCAGATTTATCCATACACTTCCCATCTGTAGGTTTTAGAGTTAGATTTACAGTAAGGAGCCTGTAATCTTTAAACCAACATTTATTAGATAAATCAGATAATTCTTCAAAATTCATAAAATCATCATATATGAATTTAGTATAATGCTTATTCTGCCTAAATGTCATTATCTTATTTAGATTAATTCTGAACACTCTCAAATTAACCACAGAATAACACTTGCTTAAATATATATACAAGAAATATTCTTATGTCTTCCTCTAATGAAATACTCTTTAATAATATCTTGATTTTCTAGTAAGCAATCATCAAAAATAACTAAAACATTAGGATAACATTGTCTACGCTTATCAGATCTTCACAATTAAAATAAAGTATGATACTTCTTGTTAACTGGCTTTTTTAAACAACATGTTTGTAATTATAAGTACTTACCATAATAAGGTATCTCATTTGCATATCTATTGTGTGAATTACCATGCTCCGGATGCCACGTGCTCAAGTCGTCTACTCTAAATATGTTATTTCTACCTAAGGGTGCCAAAGTGTCATTGAACGAGAGACAGAAGCAGTCTGGGTTATCGAAATAACGTTTCACACACATATGTTTGAAAATAACACACTGATTTAATTGATTCTAAGGTTATTCAGTTACATGAAAAAGGGTTAGATTACACAGGAGTCATCATTCAAAATGGCGGCCATGCAATTCCGCTCCTCCTCCTCAGTTAACATTACTGTTTCCTATCTCATACAATTGAAAGCAATATTATAGAATAAACATTTTACACATATACATAAATAGCAATTGCGATCTCTTATTGAATTATTGAATTGCAATATCACTTTTACTCATAAACCAATGCCTAGTTTTATGATGGCCGGCATTTTCTTACACTCTCTCCCTCACATACTGATGTTACTGGTATCAAATTTTTAGCATTGAATATTTTAATAGAGCTCTAATTTTGAATTACGAATAATAATAGTAATGACTTTCCTGAAAGTAGTGGTATTTGTGTAGTTCAGACGTTTTCCATGCTCCGGCCGTTGGCTGGCGTACTTCGGTGTTGTTAGTACTGTCTGTTTTTTTTTGTCTGTTGTTGCACTGAATTTACATATCTGAAACTGGTAACTGTTCACTGTTTACTGATGCTTACATTTTTAATTCTCATTTATACTTTTAAACGGGCTATTTTTTACCAGAAAGAAATGTACGTGCTGTCGCCATGACAAAGTTCTTCAAAGTGGGCCGACATTGTGTCGAATTGTCGACAGGTGGAGGGGATCAATTGTGATCAACTATTCGTCCGCATCAGCTGACGGCATTGTTCCTCGTCATCGCTGTGACGTGTGTCAATATTTGTAATATCATTTTGTTGGTGTCGATCAGAATCGCCATTGTACATGTTCTCCTTCACATGTAACGCCCTCGGCCTTGAAATAAATCGTATCGATGAAACTGCGTTGTTTGTGCAGACATAGGGAAATTGACCTAACCATTCTTTGTGTGTATGAATACAATAAAAAATATTATGTAAAACCCTGAAACACCATAATTATGACAACAGGCCCCTTTTGTCCTGTTACAAAACCCCCTCAATGAAAGGTTTTATGTCGAAACATAAAAACTTTCATTGACTCATTCACACGTTTCTAAAAGGATCAACCCAGATGTGTTGCCACAACCCCCTGTAGTGTTTATATATAAAAAAAAATATAATCACTTACCCTTGGTCCAATGATGCTGATCGTACCTGTCTGACCTTACTGGACTTCTCAGGAGAGATCCCAACACCATAAGGCCATGAGGCACTTAACGGTCCTGTTCTGACGCACCGGCCAGCTCAGGACCGCTGTCACAACACCACAAAACTCTGAAACATGCAATACAAAATTTTAAAATAGTGGCCTTATGTATCTCCATATCCACAACTGATATGTTTCCCCTTAGATGCATTGGTTTATGTTACTAGGCATTGGTTTTCTTAATTAATAATTTTTCCAAATAACAAAACAAGATTTAAAACAGAAGATCCTTTCCATTTTTCAAACATTCTTCCATGTACTAAAAAAAATTCCCCGACTCCAGTCAACGTCAACTTACTTCTCTCACCACAAGAAAATAGATTATTATACTAAGCATAAAACAAATTTTAATCTTCCAAACAACAACCACTATCTCTATTATTTTACTTTATATAAAATCGAAACATATACCTATTATGGCAAACACTTCAAAACTCCTTATATTTTTCTTTACTCAACTTTCTTTACACTTATTTTTCTTTACAACAGAATCATAATTATATACTTGATAACCAACACCAATATCACTATTATTTCTTTGACATTTAATATTTGTTGTCGTTGCTACCCCTGTAGCAACCCCCCAGCCACACACACTATTGTACTCCCACTGGACTGTAGTGCCCAGGTGCCTTCACAAAGACTGAACTGGTGGAGGAATTTGGTCTTCTCCGTGTCTTTGCTTCAGCATTACATCGAAAACAATAATAAGATATCATAATATCTAAAATATATATAATCATACGCCCTTACTGCGGGTCTACCACCTTTTTACTTGTTCCTACTCGAACAAAGTGGCAGCCGCTGTTCCATAGTTCTGGGGATTTCCCCTAAATGGCCCCCCGTTAATTTCAAAGTTCACCAATTTCAAAGACAACCAACTGTGGTCAGTGTTGCAATTGCTGCCCACAGCTGGCTGCCGTCCAAAACCACGATTAGTGCTGGTAAGGCAGTAATCGCCCGAAAAGGCGGGGAAATCAACTTCATTAGCATGTCTTACTCTACATCACTATTATACACTGTACTGTCAAGAATCATATATAATGTAAAATTATATTAAAATTGTACAGCGTATGTACGCCTTCTTGAGGCCTCCGATGATGGCAACGGTTTGTGCGTTACTCATCAACCCACTTCGCTAGCTACAGTAGCACATGCCACTACTGCACTAGCCCAATTACATCTAACTTAGCTCCTCCTAAATATGCTGTCCTTACAGTCCATTATTAACTAACATTTTTGTTAACACCACACAACTATAAAAAACACCCCCAACTATATTTACAAAACCTTTGTATTAATATGTTTCACCAAGTGCCCAACGAGTCATCAATTAATATCATAAAAAACACCTTTTAACCTTGCTCAGAAACAAGTTCTTTAATTATTTAAAAAAAATTTTCACATAGACACTTTGCAAGTTCAAACCTTCACTTTCACTGACATTTTCTTTTATGACAAAATAGGAACTACGACAATGGATCATCTGATAAGTTTATGTCATAAAATATACTCTCTTATTTTCTGAAGGAAAACAAGCACTTGAAAAATTTTAACCATCTAAGTTACAATAATTTTAAGCATTTCGTTTCACAATTTCTAAACGAAACTACATTAGCTCGTGGAATACAACTCTTCTCTCTCTCCCTTTTTTTTTCTTTTTTTTTTTTTACCTTTCCACGAACTCTGGGTCCCCCTCCCCGTTCTTGTATGTTAAAATTTCTACTCACACCTTTTTGTGGAGCCAGACCACCGTTAGTTTCACCCCGCTGCTGAGGCTACTGCCAACCATGGTCTGCCTCCAATGCCAAAAACGACGATCAGAGGTGGTGAATCTGTGATCGCCCGAAAATGGGGGATTGTCCCTCCTGGAAACATAAATATCAAATTAAACTCATTCATGCTCTAATATAAACCCATTATCGCCTACTTAAGGTGACCAATATAACTTTAAATTGGTTGCATTGTGTGTTCCTACTATCTCCCTAGTCTCCCTGTCCTGCAACACATACGAATTTTTCATTTTGATTTCTATTACCTCATAAGGTCCTTCGTAGAGCAGGAAGAACTTCTTAATCTCCTTGTCTTGAGCGCTCGATAAGTCGTGCCTCCTTACTAATACCAACTGTCCAATTTCATACTTTATCCACTTACCTTTTGCGTCATGCCTACGTTTCCTCTGTTCACCCTTGCTTAACAAATCCTCGTTGGCCAACCGGATCTTAATGCTCACATCCGTCCGCTCGGTCTCCGTTGGATACTCAAATAGCTGCTCCAAAATTCTTGGGGGGCGTGTTCCCTTTACCAATTCATGAGGTGTATAGCCGGTGGACTCATGGGTGGTACTGTTCAGCCAACTTTCTACCCTTTTTACATACAACGGCCACTCGCTGTGTTTAGCGTGACAATAGGCTCTAAAGATCCTGCCTATCTCTCTCATTACACGCTCAGCCTGGTTTGACTGGGGATGGTACACAGCCGTATGCTTCGTGAAGATTCCTTCCCATCCTAAGGTCTGGCGCCATTTCCCACTGATGAATTGTGGCCCATGGTCTGACAAAATCACCTTCGGCTTACCCACGTGAATCATATAATCTTTAGTCACCTTCTCACTCAATACCTTGGTAGCTCTCTTTACGCTGTACAATTTCACATATTTTGAAAAAGTGTCAAGCAATACAAAAATATACACTACTCCGCCTCTACCCCTCGGCAATGGTCCAAACAAATCCACAGCAACTAAATCAAATGGTCTCTCTACCCTTATAAAATTCAACTCACCTTCAACCCTGTAGTTCACTACCTTTGACTTCTGACACAAATCACAACTCCTCAGCAATTTTCTCACTCGTCTCTCCATATTCCTGAAAACACATGATTCTTTCAACACATTGACACACTTTTTTGCCCCAAAATGACCGTATCTAACATGACAATCCCAAATAATCTTCTCTTCCAACCCTTCTGGTATTACTAACCTCCAGTCACGCTCACACCCTACTACCCTCTTAAACAACAATCCTTTGTAAATTTGGAAAAACTGGTTGTACTCTGACTCCTCTAACTCCGTTTCTAAGCTGTTTATTATCTTCCCCGACTTACCATCTGCTCTCTGAATGGTTCCGATATCCTTCAACTCTTCTCCAAAGATCTTATCCTCCCTACTAATTTTAAAAATCTCAATTTCCTTCAAGTCCCTACCTGTTTTGTTATCCACACAATCTACTCTGGAAAGAGTGTCGGGTACCTTGTTCTCTGTCCCTTTGATGTATTCCCACTGGAAGTCGTACTCCTGTAAAACCAGCACCCACCTGGTTAGACGGCTGTGAGCAAGCTTGCAAGTGTTCAGGAAGGATAACGCCTTATGGTCCGTTCGTATGATTGTCTTGTTTCCCAAGATGTAAGTCCTGAATTTTCCTATGGCGAATACAATACTTAGTAGTTCTTTTTCCGTCGTCGTGTAGTTCTTTTCGGCGGGCAGCAGCGATCTACTCGCGAAGGCGATAGTGAGGTGTTCCTTCTCCTCATCCTCTTGATAAAGCTCTGCGCCGACTGCTACATTACTGGCGTCTGTCTGTAAATAGAACACTCTTCCAAAATCCGGATGGTTCATCATGATCATCTTACTAAATTTCCTTTTAATTTCCTCAAAAGCTCCGCGCTCTGTGTCACCCCATTTCCATTTGTCGGTTCTTTTGAAGTACTGCACTTAACCTTGCTGTTACGTGTGCGTAATTCCTTTGAAATTTCCGGTAAAAGTTACACAGCCCTAGAAAACTCTGAAGTTGCTTTATGTTCCTTGGTTCAGGGAAGCGCATGATAGATTCGACCTTGTCCGGGTTTGCTGAGATCCCTTCTGACGTGATGATAAAACCTAAAAATGTAACTTCTGTCTGCAAAAATTTTGACTTGTCCCAATTCACCGTAAGTCCTCCTGTCCCTAACTTTGTCAATACATATCTTAAATGTTCTAAATGGTCCTCGAAAGTCTTGGATGCATTCAAAATATCGTCTACATAAACTGTCAGGAAATCCAAATCCTTGGGTCTCAAAATTTTGTCTAAACATTTGATGAAACTCGCCACACTGGTATTTAATCCGAATGGTAGTCGCCGAAACTGGTAATTTTTTCCATTGAATAAAAATGCGGTGTACTTTCTACTCACCTCAGCTAATGGTACCTGCCAATATCCTGCAGTAAGATCCAGCGATGTCATGTACTTTACGCCACTGAATTTTTGGAATATCTCATTGATCGCTTCTGGTGACTCTCGGTCTGGTATAATGATCTGGTTAACACAACCTGACTCTGCCGTCCTTCTTTATTACCACTGCCAATGGGTTCGAGTAGTGCGATACTGATCTCTCTATTATTTCTCCTTCCAGCATTTTATCTAACTCCTCTTGCACCGCTCGTCTTTTGGAGTAAGGCACAGGATAACTCCGTTGCATGAATGGTGTGTGTTCCCTTATCTGTAACATACATTCATAATCTTTTGCCCTACCTGGTACATCGGCAAACACTCCCTTAAACTGCTCTATCACCTGCCATAACGCCGCACGCTGGCCACTCCCTACACCGGACCCTTCACTACAAAATTTATCTGCCCTTATCTCCTACACTGCATCATTAATATTACTCATTCCGCTATCATCATCATTAATATACTCCGCCTCTCTACACCAATTAATTTTAGTATCGCTATTACTCTCATCTACTCGCTTCTGTAGTAACTTTACACCAGTTGTTCTAACCCCGTCTATCACCTTTTCAAAATTAACTCTCACAGACCGGTCACCCCCATCTAATTCTATCACTTGCTCTTTAAAATTTATCACCGCTCTATTCCTCTGTAAAAAATCGTTACCTAATATAATATCTAAACTCAACCCCTTAACTACCAAAAATGTATTATCAAAATCTACTCCATTTATCAAAAAGTTTAACTGTACCTGTTTAGTCACACGCTTGCTTCGTACTCCTGTAACTCCTATCACCGTAACTCCTACTACTGGCAAAACTGGAATATTTTTGTTAAATTCTCTCAACTCACTTAAAATATTTTCTGCTATAACTGAA
Source organism: Magicicada septendecula (assembly GCA_034769895.1). Lineage (NCBI taxonomy): Eukaryota > Metazoa > Arthropoda > Insecta > Hemiptera > Cicadidae > Magicicada > Magicicada septendecula. The sequence continues at coordinate 198,635,597 of CM068376.1, read as the reverse complement.
ATTTCACTCCCGGTGTCAACCAGTGTTCTAAACTGCTTACTTTCTATAGTTACCTGGATTTCCGTTAGTCCTGCTCTCACCTCCGTTGTAGTATTATTTTCCTCCTCCAACAAGTCAACTACTATGTCCGTCTTGATGACGTTACATGGGATGTCTTCTGTTGGTTGGACCTCATGTGCTTCTCTGAACAGTGGTCGGGTCCTGGCTATCACTGTTGGCCTTAGTTTTCCGGCTGTTGTCCACTATTGTTCATATTTTGTTGTTGTTGACCACTCGGCCGTCCTTCTTTATTGTTTGACGTTCCGCTGGTACTCGGTCCTCCTCTGTCTGTTGGTATATACTGCTTCGTATGCTCTCTCCTCCTCTGCTCTTCTTTTGGTAGTCTACACCTGAAACACTGTTGTCTGTAGGCATAGTTCTCTCTCCCGCACCTGGAACAACTCCACTCACCTGATTGCTGGAAATTATTTCTATGTACATGATTATTATTATTACCATTATTCCCCTGGTAATTATTTCTAGGTCGATTAAATTCTGTATTATTATTATTATTGTGGTTACTCTGTATAGGTCGTCTAACTGTTTCACGATCCCTAATGTGCAGTAGCGCGATAATTTTACTTTATAGGTTGGCTAATCTGCTCGTTACTTTTTGTTGTAATCTGATTATTCATGTCGGTGCTCTATACAGTACTTCTCAGTCGCTCGTCAGCAGCGCACGGCTCGCTTGCAGCCTTACTGTCTTAAAATACTTGCATTAAAGTATTTTAGTGCCGCGTATTATCGCGGGTCGTATTCTTTACGACCTCTAACGTAGGCCTTAGGCCACACTTCATATGGCCCATTAGGCTCTTTTTTCAGAAAATTTAAATGTGGATACGAACTGTATCACATCACTCTTATTAGCCAACCTTTCAGTCAAACCAACCAGCTAACTTCATATTTCAAATGTACTTTGAATTCAAATAAATAAATTGTATACAGTCCACACGTTTCATTTCTGCATCCTGGCGAATCAACTAAATACACATTTTCAATCAACATTCTTTTTACTAAACATTTTTTTGGTCCACGCGGACCGGATAATCAACATTTTTTGGTCACTCCGGACCTGGATTTTCGATGCATCATTCCTAATTAATATTTTTCTGCCACTATTTCTGGCCATCACGGGCGAATTAGCATATCCGCTGATACGACCGTGGCGTGATTTCCATCGGCATTTCGCTCGTCACCTTTGAGCCTCCTGACAACATCATCTCAAGAGCCTGCGAGCTACAGTGCTTCAAACAAGGCGGTCATCTCTCCGAGCTGTGTTTGCCATCTTCTCCAAGGCGTCGACGCTGCAGGTCATCGCCTACAAGGTATCACCTCAATAACAGCATAACAAGCTGCGTACAATGGCTGAAGAAGGCCTCAAAGTGTTAACCAGAAAGAGAGGCAGCTTAAAGTCCGCAATAGTGCGAATACAATCTGCTGTAAATAACTTTGAGATAAATTCAAACACAAAACATTTTTTAACGGTAAGGCTAGAAAGTCTGAAAAGCTTGGCATCGAAGTACGACGAGGTGCAGTCTGAAATAGAACTTATTTGCAAAGACGTAAGCGCGGCTCAAGAAGACCGAGTTGAGGTCGAAGAAATGCTATATTCGACTGAAGCAACTATTTTGCAATTGCTTGATACATTTAATGTTCAGAGTGTACCTCCCGTATTATCGACCCACATGCAATTAAAACCAATAAGTTTGCCCTGCTTCTCAGGCAACATATTGGAATGGCAGCATTTTCATTCAATTTTTACGGACTTAGTGCATACAAGATCCGATTTAACGCCAGTGCAGAAGTTACATTATCTACATTCTTCTTTAAAAAATGAACCTTTAGATTTAATTAAGTCACTACCTATCTGTAAGGAAAATTATTCAATAGCGTTGAGTTTGCTGTCTGAAAGGTATGACAACAAGTTCATACTAGCAAAATACTATGTGCAAAATTTACTTCAAGTCAAGTCGACAATTAAGGACTCTGTCCAAAGTTTGGCAGAATTCACAAACATAATAACGTCTTCCGTTAATTCACTGGCAGCAATGCAACTGTCAGTGAATTCATTTGAATTTATTATTATACAATTATTATCAACTAAACTTGACCCTACTACTTTTAAACTATGGAAGGAGTCAATAGACCCTGACAATTTACCTAACTTTTAAGATTTCACTCATTTTTTAAACTCACGTAGACAGCTGTTAGAAAATACACTGCCTATCGAAGCCGGACAGCAACTCAACAAGCCGATTTCAAGACTTAACAATAAATATGATAAATATAAATCAAGAAACACTGCTGGCAGTACTACATTTAAGAGTTATCACTCAGCGGCAAGCAGTTATTCATGTTTGTGTTGTAAATCTAATCACCCGCTTTACTCATGTGATAAATTTCGTGCATTAAGCACCGCTGAGCGGGGACAATTTGTATCAGGTCACAAATGTTGTACCAATTGTCTTAGATCAGATCATCTTGTATCTAACTGTAAGAATAAGCAGGTGTGTAAAATCTGTTCAAAACGACACCACACATTGTTGCACGCGAACAACGTGCCGAACTCAATAGCTGCGAGTAGTAGTAATTATTGTACACTCAAATTACAATCCACGAACAATGTTCTTTTATCAACAGCAGTTGTATTTGTCATTGACCAGGATGGCAACAGACATAGGGCAAGAGTTCTTCTAGACGTCGGGTCACAAATAAATTTTTGCACAAAATCATTTGCAAGGAAATTACGGCTTAATTTAATTAAATCCAACATACCAATTACGGGTATAAACAATACAGCGTGTTTCGCCACTAATATTGTGTCTATACGCATTATTTCTCGTTATCAGAGACATAGCTTCGAGGCGAAATGTGCTATCTTATCTACATTAACCCACAATCTGCCGGCAAAATCGTTTGACATAAATCAATTCCGCATTCCGAGCAACATTTTTCTGGCTGACCCAGGTTTCAACATATTGTCGCAAATCGACATACTCTTAGGGGCACAATTTTACCTGGACTTAATTTTAGCTAATAAATACATACGCGGCCCTAATTTTCCCATCATTCAGGAAACAAAGCTAGGCTACATTTTGGCTGGCAATTTACCCAAACACTGCTGCAACGAGGGTCCTGCTGTTTCGTTCCTAGCTAGGAACAACGACAGTCAAATTCTGCAGTCTCTCGAAAGATTTTGGGAAGCAGAAACTATCCCTGACAACACCCTTGATAACGAGTCAGCCTGTGAAGAGCACTTCGTGCGCTCTACCCAGCGCAACCACGAGGGTAGGTTCATGGTTTCACTCCCATTTAAGCCCGATAATCTCCACTTGGGGGAATCTTACACCAATGCTGAAGCAAGATTCTTGAACTTAGAGCGTCGATTTAGGCGTGATGCTAAGCACGCTCGCGATTACGCAGACTTTATTAACGAATATAAGGATCTTGGACACATGACGCTTATCGATAATTGTGCTATAAATTCAGGAGCGTCAAATACTTACTATCTGCCTCACCATGCCGTATTTAAACAGTCTAGCTTGACCACAAAACCGCGTCGTTTTTGATGGTTCGTCCAAGACTACCAATGGCCTTTCTCTCAATGACATATTGTTGGTAGGCCCGAATGTTCAACAAGACCTTTTTTCCATTCTTTTACGTTTCCGCATGCATAAATATGTTCTCATCGCCGACATCGAGAAGATGTATCGACAAATTCGCGTAGCTGAAGGGGATTGTCACTATCAACGCATTCTGTGGCGTGATTCTCCTCTCGAACCATTTAAACACTTTGCATTGCGAACGGTAACCTACGGCACGGCTAGTGCTTCGTTTTTGGCCACTCGCTGTCTTATACAAATTGGTAGGGACCATCAAACTTCCTTTCCTGATGCGGCGTTAGCTATAACGAATGATTTCTATGTTGACGATCTGCTTACCGGTTCGGACACCATCTCTGATCTGACCAAGCTGAAATCTGATCTAGGTGCGTTATTAAGTCAATATGGTTTCACGTTGCATAAATGGGCATCTAATGAACCCAGACTGGTCGCAAATCATGACAATTTATCACGCCCCTTAAACAAACAGGACAATGTGCGTACCCTGGGCATTCTATGGAATAATACTGCCGATTCATTTCTGTTCGACACCAAATCATTCCCAGTCGAATCAAGCATCTCCAAGAGGAGAATTCTTTCGATTATTGCAGGCATATACGATCCTCTTGGACTGATCGGTCCCGTTGTCTTTTTGTACAAACAGTTTATGCAGCAACTTTGGCTTTGCAAGCTTGGTTGGGATGAACCGATCTCCAGCCAATCACGTTCGGATTGGCATTCTTTGTGCGACAAATTGGGTCTGATTAGCAAAATTGTGGTCCCACGGTCTATTCGTTGTAAGCTTGAGGCAAGTACAGTTCAATTACATGGGTTTTCGGATGCTTCTGAAAGGGGGTTTGGGTGTTGTATTTATGTCAGAGTCATTTATCAAGATTCATCGGCCTCTTGTCAACTCCTTTGTTCTAAATCTCGCGTAGCTCCCTTACGACAGGTGTCATTACCTCGCATCGAACTCTGCGCTTGCTTGTTGTTATCGCGACTCGTATTTAAGGTCGTTCCTGCTCTTTATTCGTTCATTGATAGTGTTCATTTGTATTCTGACTCTATGGTGTCTCTTTACTGGATTCATGCCCAGACTACGAGGTGGAAAACATACGTCGCTAATCGTGTTGCTGAAATTCAGCGTCTTACGCAAATTTATACTTGGCATCACATCAATTCTAGACACAATCCTGCTGATATTATCTCCAGGGGGTGTCTCCCTGACGTTTTGCGCGATTGTTCGCTTTGGTGGCACGGTCCCAGCTGTTTGTCTCAATCGTCAGAGTCCAATCCTTTCCCACCCTTTTTACCTTCCAATCCGTCGTCTGAAGTCACTGCGGAAGAGAAACATAACCATAACCTCTCTCTAATGTCTACCCTGGCTATCGACCTTTCTTTGGACTTTTCCTCGTTGCATCGTCTAACGCGCGTATACGCTTACTGTTTTTGTTTCATCAGAAATATTAGACTCTCAAGTGCTGACAAATTTACGGGCGATCTTACCCCTGTCGAAATTCATCATGCGCTCAATTTCTTCATAAAACAATCTCAGTCGATCCACTTCGCAGCCGAAATTAATTGTCTTCGTAACGGATCTTCTGTTTCCATTAGGAGTAAGTTGGCTTCTCTCGACCCGTTTCTTGATGATTCTGGAGTGATACGCGTGGGCGGGCGATTACAGCTGTCGCAATTACCTTACGACGCTAAACATCCTATTGTCTTACCCCCATCGGCGCATATTACTCGCCTCATCATTGAACGCGAACACATTCGTTTACTTCACGCTGCTGCTCAACTCGTGCATCACTCACTGCGTCAACGTTGGTGAATTGTTAATGCCAGGATGGTCATTCGGTCCATCATTCGAAAATGTGTCAAGTGTCTCAGGTTTAGTGCCAAACAGCAGGTTCAGAGGCTTGGTATTTTACCATCTCCTAGAGTCACTCCTTCAAGGCCGTTTATATTCTGCTCGGTTGATTATGGTGGTCCCTTCATGATCCGTCATGGCGGGCAGAAATCCAGAACTCTTTCTAAGGCATACGTGTCTTTGTTTATTTGCTTAGCGACTAGGGCCATTCACTTGGAATTGGTTTCCGACCTTACTGCCAGTGTGTTTATAGCTGCATTACGTCGTTTCATGGCCCGCAGGGGCATACCCAGTCAATTATACTCCGATAATGGCACAAACTTTAGGAAGGCCCGCAATATCCTATATGATCTCTACAACCTTTGGCATAATAAGGATGCCATCTCTTCGCTCAAGTCATTCACGTCCTCTCAGGGGATATCATGGTCATTTATTCCGCCCTCGTCACCTCATTTCGGTGGCCTTTGGGAGAGCGTCATAAAGAGTTTGAAGTTTCATCTGCGCCGCGTGGTAGGCAAATCTATACTCACCTTCGAGGAGTTTATGACAGTTTTGTCTCAGATAGAGGCATGTCTGAACTCTCGACCTTTATTTGCCATCTCTTTGGATGTAAATGATCTGGTGCCACTCACACCTGGCCATTTTTTGATTTGCGCACCATTAACGGCGATACCGGACCCAGACTTATCTCATATTCCTATCTCTCGTCTTGGGCGTTGGCAACTTCTACAGAAGTTTGTCCAAGGCATTTGGAAGGCGTGGTCTTATGACTATTTGCACCAGTTGCAACAGCATCACAAATGGAAATTCGCTAAGGATAATGTTTCCATTGGGGACCTAGTTTTACTTATTGAGGATAATCTACCTCCATTAGCCTGGAAATTTGGTGTAATTACCGCCACATTTCCCGGCCCAGATAACTTAATTCGAGTCGTAGACATTCGCACACCTACTGGTGTTCTGCGAAGACCAATCCACAAATTATGTTTGGTCCCTACTAGGGACGAACAATGAAAGAAAAAGGGGATTTATTTTCCTTTGTTTAATTTCTAAAGACACATAAGTCAAATGTTCAAGAAGACTTGCTAGTTATAAGCACGTTGTTTTAGCATAAGCCTTAATTGTATATTTTTGAGTCAGTAACTGTTTGTTTTACTTAAGCAAGTGTTAGTTTAGTTAATATGCAAGGCTTTCATTATTATTTGTATTTTCGTATATGCAACATTTGATTTATGCCTCATGTCTTACTCACTATTGTATAAAATTTTGTTATTTTCTGAACTTATTTTTCGATTGTTTCACTCATGTACTACGTTTGTAATCACAGTATCGTATTTGACTTATGCCATTGTAATTATTCATATTGTAATTAACTAAATTGTTGTTTATTATATTCATTATAATTTGCGTTTATGTAAAACATATCGTTTTTGCGTCTACTGCATGTAACCATGCCACGCCTAGATTTATTTTATATTGTATTTATATTTTATGATTAAGCATTGCACAATTATTATTTCTGTTTAAATTATGACATACATGTCATCATATATGTGCTTGCATTCAGTCAGCTAGTTATAGCTTGTTCTTACACAACTACATATTGTAAGGTCCTGAAACTTCAGGAACAGCATGATTTGGTCAATACATGACGCCATGCTAAATCTACGCTTAAACATGTAATTTGTGGCAATTTTGTTCATGTAAATAATTCTCTGTACAGGTCTACTGGCCTCAACTATTTCACGGTAACCATCTATGACATGCATAGGGTTACAAACTATCGGGCCATCATGTGATGAGCTTCCGATCATACATTATTAAGCATTGTCTCATTATGTATTTTTCATGTTTCATAACGTTCGATATTGTACACATACAATATGTGACGGCAACACTTGCCAACGCAGACATTTTTGTTCATGTTTGAAATCAGTTGTTCGCCAACCTTGGCTTACAAACGCTTATCTTTAAGGCTTATCTTATTCATGCTTATCGCTAAACCATTAACGTACAGCTGTTATCTAATATTATAACTCAAGGTTCAACTCAGCCTTGAAACTAACTTTTATTATTAAGAACGCTGTATGTTTTAAACTAAGTTACAAAATGTATAATAATTTACTAAAAAGGTGGTAAAAAATCGATTGATTTTGACGGGCAGCTTATGTGCAGTAGCGCGATAATTTTACTTTATAGGTTGGCTAATCTGCTCGTTACTTTTTGTTGTAATCTGATTATTCATGTCGGTGCTCTATACAGTACTTCTCAGACGCTCGTCAGCAGCGCACGGCTCGCTTGCAGCCTTACTGTCTTAAAATACTTGCATTCAAGTATTTTAGTGCCGCATATTATCGCGGGTCGTATTCTTTACGGCCTCTAACGTAGGCCTTAGGCCACACTTCATATGGCCCATTAGGCTCTTTTTTCAGAAAATTTAAATGTGGATACGAACTGTATCACATCACGCTTAATAGCCAACCTTTCAGTCAAACCAACCAGCTAACTTCTTATTTCAAATGTACTTTGAATTCAAATAAATAAATTGTATACAGTCCACACGTTTCATTTCTGCATCCTGGCGAATCAACTAAATACACATTTTCAATCAACATTCTTTTTACTAAACATTTTTTTGGTCCACGCGGACCGGATAATCAACACCTAATGCTCTGTAAAATGTCTAAAATCCGCTCCAGTTCGCTTAGATTCTCTATCTCTTTCGTCATTAAGGTAATCTGTGCTTCTCTAGGTAGATGTTTACTCACATATCTGACGAATGATTTGAACGGTATAGGTGGTTCGAGGTATTTTGCCTCATTATACAGCTTTGTCACATACATCGTTATATTATTATGTCCTACAAAGTTACCCACTCCATAATACGACTTCTTAGACTCTCTTGTTCTTCTTCTGGCCAAAATTTACCTTTGAATGCCCTCTCGAAAGTTTCAAAATTGTCCCATTCTAATCTGTGCGCTTCCGCCCATACTATCGAATTACCCTTAAAACATTTGATGATTTTCGTTAGTTGTATTTCCCAATTTTGGTTACTGAAATGATTGTACTCTCGTGTCTGGTGTAAAAATCTCATAGGATGTATTACTCTGTTTTCATGATTAAAATTTTCTAATTCTATTTCATTGTACATGTCCCTAGCCACGATTACTCTTTCTGTAACACCGGTAATTTTTCTCTGAATTTCCCCCCGTAACTCATTCTTCACTCTCATTAAATCATTTTCAATCACATCACATTTAACATTTATATTATTCTTGTTTTGTATAGCTAAGTCATCTATCTCTTTAATCTTATTTTGTAACATGCTCATTCTATTACTAGCATTATTCTCATGTTTAGATACTGTTTGGTCTATGGTTTCAATATGTTTGGTTATGTCTATTACGTTTGATTCAAATTTTTCTAACTTATTTTGTAAAACATTATTCTTAATTTCTACCTGTTTATTTACTTCACATTCGGTTCTACTTTCTATCTGCTCGTTAACTATGGTTAAACATTTATTCTCTGTTTCTATCTTTTGTGTTTCTATTTGGTTTTGAACTGTCTCATTGATTTTATCAATTTTGTTGTCTAAACTATTTATTTTACTCTCAAATTTCTCATTAACTGTCTCTGTTGTCTGTTTCTGAATGTTGTTACAACGTATCTCTATCTCGTTAATTCTCTCATCAAAATTACAATTCTGTTTCTTGATTTCATTAGTGTCACTTTTCAAATCATTAAATTTCTCATCAAATTTATTATTTTGTATTTCAAAAAGTGTTTGCATAATCTTTACAATCTCGTTCTCTCTTCGGTTCTTTTATTTACGATTGGTGTTGATTGATCGCCTTCGCTCATAATTTGCGATTCAGTAATGCTTATTTCACTATGGTTTGCCATTTTGGAGTTTTAAATATATATAAAATATGACTGTATATCTACCATATACTCTACATAACATAACCTACACTGGTACTCCATGTTGTTTTTGTGTTATTTATATTTCACTACCTGTCTGCTTCCATACTCTGGTTCATTTATATAAGATAATTTGTTATATAAAGTCCCTGTTGCGGGCTGCCATTGTTAACTGGCTTCTGTACCACATGTTTGTAATTATAAGTACTTACCATAATAAGGTATCTCATTTGCATATCTATTGTGTGAATTACCATGCTCCGGATGCCACGTGCTCAAGTCGTCTACTCTAAATATGTTATTTCTACCTAAGGGTGCCAAAGTGTTGTTGAATGAGAGACAGAAGCAGTCTGGGTTATCGAAATAACGTTTCACACACATATGTTTGAAAATAACACACTGATTTAATTGATTCTAAGGTTATTCAGTTACATGAAAAAGGGTTAGATTACACAGGAGTCATCATTCAAAATGGCGGCCATGCAATTCCGCTCCTCCTCCTCAGTTAACATTACTGTTTCCTATCTCATACAATTGAAAGCAGTATTATAGAATAAACATTTTACACATATACATAAATAGCAATTGCGATCTCTTATTGAATTATTGAATTGCAATATCACTTTTACTCATAAACCAATGCCTAGTTTTATGATGGCCGGCATTTTCTTACACTCTCTCCCTCACATACTGATGTAACTGGTATCAAATTTTTAGCATTGAATATTTTAATAGAGCTCTAATTTTGAATTACAAATAATAATAGTAATGACTTTCCTGAAAGTAGTGGTATTTGTGTAGTTCAGACGTTTTCCATGCTCCGGCCGTTGGCTGGCGTACTTCGGTGTTGTTAGTACTGTCTGTTTTTTTTTGTCTGTTGTTGTAGTGAATTTACATATCTGAAACTGGTAACTGTTCACTGTTTACTGATGCTTACATTTTTAATTCTGATTTATACTTTTAAACTGGCTATTTTTTACCAGAAAGAAATGTACGTGTTGTCGCCATGACAAAGTTCTTTAAAGTGGGCCGACATTGTGTCGAATTGTCGACAGGTGGAGGGGATCAATTGTGATCAACTATTCGTCCACATCAGCTGACGGCATTGTTCCTCGTCATCACTGTGACGTGTGTCAATATTTGTAATATCATTTTGTTGGTGTCGATCAGAATCGCTATTGTACACGTTCTCCTTCACACGTACGCCCTCGGCCTTGAAATAAATCGTATCGATGAAACTGCGTTGTTTGTGCAGACATAGGGAAATTGACCTAACCATTCTTTGTGTGCATGAATACAATAAAAAATATTATGTAAAACCCTGAAACACCATAATTATGACAACAGGCCCCTTTTGTCCTGTTACATTCTTGACCAATCTCTTTCTTTCACTATTTTTTATACATATCTTGTAATTTCTTATAAGCTTCCTGTTCTAATGACTTACTGAAATCATATAGATTTCTATAACGAATCCCCAACTCTTCTATACCAGTATAAAGTTTAATTCAAAAGTCATTTTACCGCTTCCTGAAGAACGAATTATTAGACATCTTAAAGGATAAGGTATAATAGTTTTTCTTAATCGTTATCTTTAGAATCATACTTAGTTATCTCTAAATATGATTTTGAAGTTTCCTTCTTACATTTTTACCCCATTTAAATAAGGAAAATCTAAAATAAAACTATTTTAAATTAACCGGTGCTAATTCTATAATGAAGTTAACTTTAGATCAACTTATTCACTTGGGTGAAGATGATTGGATTAGTCGGTTCTATTCTGATAAATTTGTAGCAAACATAAGTGATGATCTTGTTAACTCATTCAGATTTTCAATAGCAAGAAACGATTTAACGTTCACTATTTTCTGAGGTTATTATTCCATTGTAGATCTAAAAAGAAGGTTTACAGAATGTTTGAAAATATGCATTGATGAGATGTCAGCAGAAGAAAAGATAAACGCATAATGAAAACAATTTCAAAATAACTATAAATCCACATATGAAGTTAACAATTAAATCTCCTTTGGATTTTTGGATAGAAAATTACTTATCATGTTTGTTAGCCTTCAGAAATAACGCTATTAAACTTAAAGCAAATGAAGGAAAAACTGGTATTGATATACCGAAGTTGAGAAACTTTGATGTTATAGAAATCCATTGCAATCTAGTGGAACCCTCGATAACAAATCACTCTCTGGAAGTTCATAAACATAAAGAAGTGGTAATAATATTGTTACGACAGTCTGACTGATCATCGTATGGTACAGTGGAAAACAAAATACAAGACACCAATTAAGTCACTAATTACCAGCTTTAATTAACACAATTAAACAGTTTGTAATCAACAAGATACTCTCTTACAACAAATCAAATAAAAATTGTTCACACGCAATAATAACGTCAACTAATAGAGTCCCGCAGAATTATAAAACACAGAACACTTTGCCACAATACTTCGAACCGCACTGGAATAAATCGCCCCTTAAACTGAACTGACCATTGCAGTGTCCATAATACATGTCAACTCTACATTAAAGCATAATTGGTTGAGGCCTTGACACAGTGCGTGTGCGGCCGGCGAAGTCTGGAACAGTCTTGCTAACGCCTGTTAAGAATCATGTACGCACACAACATTACAGCTGGTTCCACTAGAATAGCCGAGAAACATGTAGAATGTTCTGTAATGTCGTAACAATATATTCCTTCTTTCCTAACACTGCCTATAAAAGTAAAATAAGTGAAAATCCAAATGAAATTCATTACATACCTCTTAGGAAAGATCTAAAACAAATTAAAGAGATTATTATCACAATTCAGGATGAGAAAGGTAATTTATTAAAGAATGATGAAAAACATCATCTAATTAAGTTTAAAACAACAATAATTTCTTAATAATTATTAGTATTGTTGGTACTTTCACTTGTGAACTTACTTGTTGCATTCACTCATACGTCATTTCGGAGTGGTGTGCTCCTTCGTCAGTGAGTTTAGATATGGAATGTGCAAACTGTCGGTAATTTTATGTATAACGGTATTCGTTAACAAGTTGTGTGTGGGTGGAGGTGGAGGGGATTGGCGCAGGAGTTTGAATTGTTGTACATGTTATTTATTACTGTGTCAAATATTGTGTTTGATTTGAATTGTAAATGGTCATTGAGTATGTTGTTGGGTTGTGTTTTGTTGTGTTTGTATATTTCAAATTGTTCTGTGGTGTTAAGTTTATGACTTTTGGGTAGGAAGAGTAAAATTTTAAGGTTGTTTTTTATACTGGTGTAACTGTAGTTTTCTGTCTGGATATGTGTGGCAAATGTGGATTGTATGTTATTATTGGTGATTGCTTTGGTGTGTTCATAAAATCTGGATGAAAAAGATCTTCCTGTCTGGCCTATGTAGAATTTGTTGCAATCATTGCATTTAATTTATAAACTCCTGTTTTGTTGGATATGTCTGTGTTTTTGTTTGTGCCGTTGCGGTACTTTTTGATGGTGTTGTTGGTTCTGTATGCTATTTTGTAGTGTATTTTCTGAAAGTGTTGGCGATTGTGTGTGTGTTAGAGTTGTAGTATGTGAGTGTGATGTATTTGTTTTGTTGTGTGTTGTTTTTATTTTGTGGTTTGTTGTTTTTGTTTTGGATCTGCGTATGTAATTTGTTTATTAAATCCTGGTTGTAGCCATTTTGTAGGGCTATGTATTAGAAAATTGTCATCTTTGTACAGGTTTTTAAATGAATCTGGCTTATATTGACTCTTTTTATCTTCTAAAAAAGAAGAAGCTAAAAAAATTTAAAAGTGGGTAACTAAAGAAGTTTTGCCTTCTATTCGTAAACATTGTGAATATAAAATTAAAGGAAATATATATTAATGGAATTAATTACTTAAGGCAAATAGCTCATATTTCTAGCAAACTTGTAAATGAACAAAGAGGTCTTATAAATACGCAATATAATTTATTGAAAATTTAAAGCCAAATGTTGTATCTCAGACTTATAATAAATATCTTTTAAATATGTTCGCTTTAATTAAAACATATAATCCTGATCATTACGATTATATCATGAAATTATAAATATATCACTACTGACTCGGAACACATATTTTTTATTGGTAAAAATGTAAAACTTATACCTTGTGGCCTGAACTAGTTTTCACTTATTACTAGCTTCATCAGAGGCTGCTGCTAGAAGCTCAGGTTGTCTTGTTCTTGGTGGCGGCACCATCGTTCGAAAGATTGATGGTGTGTGTGTGTGTGTGTGTGTGTGTGTGTGTGTGTGTGTGTGTGTGTGTGTGTGTGTGTGTGTGTGTGTGTGTGTGTGTGTGTGTGTGTGTGTGTGTGTGTGTGTGTGTGTGTGTGTGTGTTATGTCTGGCTGTGAGTGTGGTGTGATATGTTCGAATAGTATGTGTGATTTGAATTGTGTCTGTTTGTTTAGAGTGTTGTTTTTGTGTGTCCATATATATTTCTAGTTGTTCAAGGGTGTCTAGTTTTCGGCCTTCTGTGTGTACGTGTAGCATTTCTATGTTGGTGTTTACGTTTGTGTATGTGTGATTTGCTTCAATGAGGTGGTTTGCAAAGGTGGATTCGGTGGTGGAGTGTAGTGCCTTTGTGTGTTCAATGTTCACACACACACACACACACACACACACACAACGATTTTTGAACGACAGTGCCATCATCAAGAACAAAACGGACAGCGTTCCTAGCAGCAGCCTCTGATGAAGCTTGTAATAAGCGAAAAAAATAGTTCAGGCTACAATGTAAAAGTTTTACATTTTTACCAATAAAAAATTTGTGTTCTTGGTAAGTAGTGATATATTTATCATTAGTTAATCAACGGACATGTCATTGACAACAAAATCCAGGGCGTATTATGTTACCAGATGGCAAAGGTGACACTTCAAGAAACAGCTTGAAAATATCAAAAATAGATTTCCAAATATGGTTGTTCTTATGAAGTTAACTTATAATCCAAATTCAATTAATCTTTATAATATAATGAAAGAGACTCTCAGAAATAAAATTAATTGGGAAGGAAATTATTTTGATATAACAGATGAAGATAATAATTGCGAGATATACTTATTCGAAGATATTAGAAAATTTTATAATCCTTTTCTATAAGTTTTATTAGAGAAATTGATATATTATATAACTTATTTACCTTATTCTATAAGTTTCTGAGAAAATGATATTTGATTAACTTTTATTAAATGAATAATATTAAATGGAGAAGGATCTTGTACACTGTCATAAATGTAAAAAGAAAACTAAGATTATAAATTCTAAGATACTTCATACTAATAACAATCTATATAGAATAGCAGCTAAGGGTTGTATTTGTAAAACTAACAAAAGCAAATTTATTAAGAAACCTGAAGGAGAAATTAAACAGTGTACTAATAAAAAGGAATTGAATGAAACTGAAATTGAAATTTAAGCTAAAGAAATTCATGCGCAAGTTAGTAAGAGATTAGATTTCCAAAAAGGAAAATTATAACATTAGGAATTGGTGATCGGTGGGCTACTGGTCTTGTTATAATATCTAATTATAGGTATCAAAATGATGGTTATAAATTTATGTTAAATGTTATAGATACATTTTCAAAATATGTTTGGACAAGACCATAAAAAAAAAAATGGAGTTGATGTTTCTAAACCATTTCATGAAATTGTTAATGATACTACTAAATTAGACACAAATCTCCATCTATAGTACATAATGATAAGGGTTTAGGATTTAAAAATAAAGAATTTAATTCACTAATGAAAAAGTATAATATCAAGTTATACTGAGAATGGGGAAAAGACTGCAATTATAGAAAGGTTTAATAGAACATTAAATAACAAATTAAAAGTACTATTTGAAACAGATAAAAATTTCTGATGGGCTGATGATATACAAAACATTATTAAACTGTAATTGTCACATGTGGGGTCAGAGGACCCGAGGGAAATTTTGTTTTCAGATTTGTGCCTTTGTGGTTGTTACTACAAATCTACCTGATTTGTCCAGTTAAAAAATAATAACAATAACAATGTTTTGGAAAGAACAGTTACCAGGGTCCCATGCACTCATCTCTGTCTGTAGTATAATATTTTTCAGGCACTGTGTGCACCTGTTATTCATAAGTTATGGGTCAGTATCTAAGTGAAGAACAGATAGATACTAGCACTAGTTTTTGTCAATCAAAGTAGCAAATGAATTAATAAATAAAAAGATAATCTTTCTGAGGACTATTAAAAAAATAAACGTGAGCTACCACCAGAATTTATTGTTGCAAAAGGGAGAATTGTAAACTCACCATTATACGGATTTTATGGGCAAACAACAATAGTAAATCTTATTTCACAGTGGTGTGCAGTGGATAAAAATTTTGGTGAAGCTGAGTTATATCCAATACCGTACTTAGGTCTGTACCTTATTTAAATTTCCTGTCATTGTTGCTGCACCATTGTATGCTTGAGCAACTAGTTTTTCACTGCAAATTCAAATTCAGTAAATAACTGGCGTATGAGCTCTGTAATAGCCTGGGTATGTCGATCACATCTTATGACAATAAATCCTAATAATTTCAATTTTACTTCTCCGCTGTAAGCATACTGATAATGCAAACTATAGACAACTGTGTTTTATTTGAAACGTCTGTGATTTCATCGACTAATAAATACAGCTACAAAGTTTGCCTCCTTTATTTAATTTTTTTCATTGCCACTAAAGGAGCTGAGCTAACCACTTCAAAGAGATCATTTTGTATTTGATTAAACAGTCCCCTGAACACAGTAGAAGTTTCCATATTATCCACAAAAAAGAGGATCATATTTGACTGTGTACTTTAGAAGTTCTACATAATTGCCTCAATTGACTGAATTTTCCATTTTGTTGTGTCCCCAAAATGGTAATTATTGTTTATCTAGAAAACAAATATGAAGCGTTAATTAGTCTCCTAAGAATGTCTCTATTGCTATAACGTCGGGACGACATTATAATATCGGGAACCTGGTTAGTTGGCTCAGGCCAATTAAACAGGCTGCCATAATATTCACAAACTCATAACTATCTGAAATATAAACAAACACTAAATAGGATCCCGTGAATTGAGGAATTTTATGACTGGGGTTTGTAGATTTATTCACTCACCTTTTTTGGACCATGACATGTCTTTATTACATACTGTTTTAGCATCATAGAAGAAAATTAGTAATGTGTATACTAATGATAAAAATATTTGCGCATTTTGTACAATTGTAATTAGTGTAAGTCATGGGTGAACATAGCTTGTACTGTCCTCGGATCCGAGTTGTGTGTTCCTGTATATGATATTAAAAATAATAATCTTTACTTTGTGCCATCTGAAGAATGGGCTTATTTAACTTTAGCGTGTTATACTCAATAAACTTAACACATCTTATTACTTATCATGAAATTACAATTTTATGCTAATTAGGTCAGTCTTTTGTGTTTTACTTTACTCTTATGTTGTTATTTAAGTGTCTTTCATATATTAGTTAAAGTTAAGTTCTGAACCACAGAAGTAGAACTTTCGTGTCACCTGTGTGTAACATATCCTCGACGAATCGGGGCTTCTATCTGTCGTGCAGGGTGTCTGGGAGATCTTCTGTCTATCGTGTGTTGGTGAAGTTTAGTGTCATTCTTAAAGATGAGTAGTCTGTCTCTTCGTGGTAACTTTCACTAGTGTTCACATTGTTGTACCGCACATATTGCTTATGGTTAACAGTTACATTCTAGAAGTTTAACATCACATTTAGGTGATGTTATTTATTTATAGAGATGTCATCGCCGCACACTCTAGTCATTCACAACATTCACATCATCCGGTAATTATGTAAGTTTTACTTAGTCTACATGTTTAATATTTTCTAGCGGTCTACATAATGTGCTGTACGCTGTATCACCAGGGGAGTCTCTGATTCAACTGGACTAACTAACTATAGGGGTAATGGGGCTGTCCGCGCGCAGGTAGTTTCTCAGCGCGAAAAGTAGTTCTTAATTATTATTAATTATTTTCCTTTAATTTCCTTACAATTTAATTACATCACTTGTAACGGGACATTTTGGCCTACCCGGGGTAATAAATAAATTTGTGTTTAATAAGAAAAGGAAATAAAATTTTATTGTATAATTTTGGGGAGATATAAACATAAATTGAGAATAAAGGTAAATTTTATTGGTAATGAAATTGGCAGGAGTGATTGTAAATACTGTTCATGAATTATAACAACGCAAAAGACAAACAAGCGAAAATGTGTCAAGGTCAGCTCCAGACGCGAGTAAAGCAGTTATTTTGAGAACCAGTGACTAACCGATGATGTAACATCCAATCGAACGATATTACGTCAGTGCCTTACATAACTTTGGAATGCAGGAGTGTCAGGCGACCGAAAAGTTGGTAAACAACCGCGGCAACTACACAAAATAGTGCCGTTCATCTAGTCAGTCGGCAAGGAACATCTAACAACTAAGGACGCAAGTAATCAGTGCGTCCGCCGGCTGGGCATAATTTTCGTCGCGCCCGCAAAACAGAAAATGTGAATAACAGTTTTAAAATGTGACGTAAAATTGAAATTATACCTAAATAACGTAAAATGAACAGTTTTCGGAAATTAACAGTTAAAATAAAGAATGTGTGTGTGTAGAGCCAAGTGACGTCTTCTGGACTAAAAAATGAACAGCCAAGTAATCTACAAGAATATAAATAAAAACAAAACTTTCAATTTTTTTGGTTTAAATATTCAAAAGTTTAATATTTTCACAACTAATAGAGCTCTTAAAATCTTGGGGTAGATATGTGTGTGTGAGTGAAAGCGCTGGTTTTCGTTATATTGTAGTTGTAGCGAATTATTTTGTATTTATATTATATCTTACTTTGATACTACTTAAACAAATGATCTATTTTATGAATACTTATTCTTGAATATTACTAAAATTAAAATGTAAGAGAGAGAAGGGAAATTTTGTATTTTTACCGAAAAAATATAGCTTAATGATGTTTTTTTTTTCTTTTAGATCTAATAAAGTAATATTGATTTGAATACTTAAATGTGAATTAGTCGTTATTTCAAACAACCATATTGTTCGCAACACGTCTAATTAGAGATCCTGGACATGGTGAGTAAAAAGGTTGAGTTGGTATTAGACAACATGGCGGCTGCACTAGCCGAAAGTATGTAGTTGTAAATAAAGTTTATTAATAAATTAAATAAAAAGAAAAATTGGTTAACACACTCTATACTTTTATTATTCTTTTATGTAACGCGAGGTCGTTATGGATTTATTGAGTTTCTTAAATCTAATTTTATTAACTGTTACATCGGCAAATCGGCATGTTACTACCGGTTTGTGGCATAGAGAAAGGGTTCTTTTGTACCTTATAAAATTATTTTAGTATTATAATTTTTTTATTTAATTTTATTGTGGGATTTAGGCATATTAAATCGTCACATTGCGTCGTGAACGAAGATAATTCACAGGAATTTCATGGCCAGCAATAGATTTAAGAAGGTTTTTTAAATGTTTGAATCCAGTCTTGGCTCAGCTACTGTTCCTGTCCTTTGCAAACAACAAACAATACCAGCAAAATAGTGCATTTAGATCAGCTATATCAGCCAACCACTCACATTTGCTGTGCATTTGATGGGTTTTTAAAAGTCCGGGGTCGGCCTACCAGTTTTTATGTCAGTTTTTTTGTTAAATATCCGGGAAGCAAAAGGCTTTGCCAAAAGGTCTTTTGCACACCACTATATAAAAATTATTCCAATTAGCGCTTTCAAGCTTCACAGCTCATCGTCAGATCGGATATCTGAATGTGAAGCTTGAAAGCGCTAATCGGAATAATTTTTATATAGTGGTGTGCAACAGTGATAATCCTGCTTGTGATTTTAAGCACTAACACAACTTTCTTCATTAAAAGGTCTTTTATTATACAAACTGACACTGTAGAAAGTATTTAAACCAACACTGAAATTATTCTAAAATATATAATTATACCTTCAAATATAAGGTATACCTATTGTTTAAATGCAACATAAATAAAATGTAAGATGCACTATTTAATAAGGTATAACTATAACTTCAAATGGCTAACGCGTATGGTTTAAATATGGTACTAAATAAACCGTAACGCACACAGCGATACCAGCAACTCAACACTATGCAGTCCAATTCAACTAAAGTTAGCATCAGTTACCGACCACTGCAGTGTAGTTTTCTATCTTGCTCTTTGTGTGCGTGCAGCTCTCTACACTGAGTCATCTCATGCTACTGTAGCAGTGCCAGCATGTAAAGTCAGTCTACTTAGTCATGTTAGATAATTCCAGTGAATTTTTATTTCGGATAATTAAAATTAGATTTAATTAAATAATAATATCTACTCTAAATAATAATTGTAGTGAGTATGCTGTCAATCATAGTGAAGCAGTGCTTCACCTGCTTCCCTTCACTGCATGCCACTGTTATTTCAACAATGCATCATAAAGAAGAAACTAATTATGAAACTGGAAAGCCTATAATTATTGCAGAGTATAATCAAACAAAGGGAGGTGTAAGAATGCACTAGACAAGAAGTGTACTAACTACACAACAGGGTGATGAACTCAGCGATGGCCAATGGCTGTTTTTATGCGATGCTAGACATAGCAGGAATCAATGCTTTTGTTTTATATTCATGTAATAAGGAAGGAAACTGATGAAATAAATAGAAAAAACTCCCTGATTCAGTTGGGAAGAGAATTCATGAAGAATACATGAGAAGAAGACTTCAAGTTCCTACGCTACAAAAACAAGTTTGAACATCTATAGAGAATATTTTCTGAGTGAAGGATCACTAGCAATAAACAGCATCAGGAACACAAGAAACATTAGCTATGCTAATATAATTTAGTATAGCTATTTTATTATTTTATTGCTTATGTAGTAATGTGCCAAATACATTACATCGTCTAATATATAACGTATTAGATTAACCTAAGAAAATGTTTGCCATTTTTTACATTTTGAATTTGATATAAAAATTAAATTATTTTCTGTTTGCTCTATATTATAACTAAAAATAGTTAACATATCATCAAACCAAGGTGACTGGTTTTTGAAGGACAGATTATTTATGTAAACATTTATTTATAAGTGTAATATTAAAACAATACAATTGATTTGATTAATACATAAGTGTGTTCTGTATAGTAGTGTATAAACTATATATTGAATACACTACAGTTATTGAAAAAAATAGATATTTTGATTTCATTACCACCATTCTTCTGAAATAATAAAGTATTTTATGTGGGTCCCATGGACCTATGTGTGCCTTACGTGAAATATTTTTGATGTGTGACAATTACGGGTTAAAGAATATAACAATACTACTCACAGAACTATATAAATGAAACCAGTTGAAGTAAGAAAAATGAACGATGTTTATTTGATAATGTTTATAAGTGTGATTTAGATACAAAAGTAATTTTGTCAGATTGAGTTAGAATTCCAGCTTTTAAAAAATCTTTTGAAAATAACTATTCTAATAATTTTGAAGCACAGAAATATTTGTAGTTAATAAAATAAATGATACTAATACCATTACTTATAACTTGAAAGATTATATAATGAAGAAATTATTGACAGTTTTTATGAATATGAATTAAAGAAAACACTTTTATATAAATTTTTTAATTACTTATCACATTATTTTATTTTAATTTTTATTATTATTTTATATATCTTGTAATTTTATATTTTATAATGCTCATCAGATAAAATATTTATTCCATCTTCTAATATATATCTTTTATCTACATCAGTGCTTAATACTGTTTTATTCATTTCAATTGTATACAGTTCATGTTTACGTTCGATTAAATTCTTAGTTTTGTATCTTTTAATTTTTCCGTATAAGCAGGTTTTATAATCTTCAGAAATAATTTCATTTTTAACTACACTTTTCTTAATGCCTTTTGATTTTTTAATTTCTTTATCTCCAACTTATATTGCATATATTTTTGCTTTTAATCCAACAAATTCTTCCATTATTTTAATCTTTCATTTTCCAATCACCTTTTTATTAACTTGAGGTATATTGTAAATATTATCTTTTGGGTAATCACTTGTATCAAATTCATTTATCACTTCTTTCATATCTTGATAAAAGTCATCAGTTTCTATATAATAAATAAAGCTATCAGTAGGCCTATACATATAACACAAATTTTTAATTTCTTTATCTCCAACTTATATTGCATATATTTTTGCTTTTAATCCAACAAATTCTTCCATTATTTTAATCTTTCATTTTCCAATTACCTTTTTATTAACTTGAGGTATATTGTAAATATTATCTTTTGCGTAATCACTTGTATCAAATTCATTTATCACTTCTTTCATATCTCGATAAAAGTCATCAGCTTCTATATAATAAATAAAGCTATCAGTATACGTATAACACAAATTTAACTTATCTCTATATTTTGGGGTCATAGTTTTATAATGAAAATCATGCATTAGTTCCTTTCATAATTCTAAAATTGACATTCCAACATAAATTGGTTTATCAAAGGTTATTTGTATTTTATTCATATGAACTGCAAACTGATTTTGTGAAACTATTGTAGTATAATTATAATTCAGTTTTGAAACAAGTTTTTCATATTTTTGCTTAGCTGAAATTAATTTTATATCAACTCTTTTTCTTACATTTTCATTGTTTTACCATTTTCAGAATAATTCATTAACTTTTAGAAAGCTTTTTCAAAATCATTTTTGACTGTTGTTCTCATTTCCGTATTAAGATCTATGTAGTTTTGTAACCAATTTGATGTTTAAATTTTAATATTCTATGAAACTGTGTTAATTTTTATCCATTTTCTATGCACTGTTTTAAATTTCTGTAGTTTATAACATACTTTTGTTTATTTTCTAATCTTGTAACTAATTTCATACTCCCTTCAGGAGCAAATTGTAAATCTTTATGATAATGATGCAGTTGTTTGTATATTCTAAACTCACTTCAAACATATAACCAGTTTCAGAATAATTCTTCATTTTATTATTTTCTTTCCATTCTTCAACATCATATTCACAATATTAATTTTTCTCTTCCCTTTTGAAACCTCTATATGGTAAATATTGAGACATCGCATAGCCTTATAAATTATTACCATCTAAACCCATTAAGTAGCTAGATTTTCTTTTGGATTATAGTTTTTCGTATATTTATTATTTGCTTTTGCATTTCTAGTAATACACTGAGAAATTCTGCCATGAATTCCTTTGTCTATCATTAAAATCTGACTATAATCATTTAGTAAATCTAATTCTATTTTTGTACGTTTTAACATTGCATGCCAAGATAATCCAGGAACAGTTAAATACCATGCCATGCCATACCATACCATGATCTTTTACTTTTCTCATATTAATTGGAAGATGTTCTTTCAAATAATTTATTTCATTTGTATTGTCTTCTACTTTTTCATCATTATCAACTGTTTGATTCTAGATCTTAAAATAATTTTAAAACATGTTTTTCTAAAAGTGATGGTATTTCTGTTAAGTTTCTTTCACAAATATGACAATTTTCTGTATTTTTAAAGTCAGTTTTTCTCTTTCTGTTAATTTCTTCATTCGTATATTTGTATTACAAACTTCTTTAATTTTTATAGATTCCATCTTCATCATTTCAACAAACAGTTTCAATACATCTTTTCCGATGTATGTAACTGTGTGTTTTTTGTAATCCATTATCATATTTAATATAATATGTAAAAATAATTGGTTCATGTTTTTTATATTTGTTTTATATGATTTTTCAGGATTAAGTTGACAAGTATGAATATTCTTTAAAAAGCATTTGAAATCTCTATAAATCATGAATGATACACTTAAGAATTTTTATAGTTTTTAAAGTAAATTTTCTCATCAATTTTTGGCATTTCAATTTTTATAGCTTTATGATCTTTATATAATTCTTCACGTTCATCTAATTTTCTTGACAGTAGAATATTTTTAAACATCTTTCACAAGGATATCTTTTACCATTATGTTTTGAGAATTTATGTGATATTAGTTTTGATAAATCTTTTATCCAACAATAATGTGATTTTTCTCCTTCTTTTTTTTTTAATGTATATTTATGTCTTTATCTTGTTTATTTTTAGTGTGGTATAAAACAAAAATATTCAAACTTTCATCGTAAGAATATACATTAACTAACGTATTTGATCTTTTTTCAAATTTCTCTGTACTTGTTAATTTACCTGGAAAAGTAGCCTATATCTTTTAGTGATTTGTCAATTTATAAACCAATATCTTAATATTTCAAAACTCTCTGTGGATCTTTTCCAGGAGTATATAATGCTGTTTTTATTGTCCACATAAATATGGACAATGATGTTTATATTTTTCATCATTATTTCGAACATTTATAACTGCTTTCTCATTTTTAATTATTTCTGGTAAATCAATATATGATGAACCTGAAATTGGATTAAAATGATTTATATTTAATTCAAATCTATTTACAGAATTCCATGTCCATCCTGATCCTTTTCCTTCAAACTCAGTCATTTGTTGTTCAAGTTTTGCAAAACAGGAACTATCCTTATTCTCTTTACAAATTCCACACTTTATGATCTTTAACAGTAGATAATATATTCCAAAAATAATTTTTTCTGCATTCGTTCCAGCATTCTTTGCAACAACTAGCTAAACCAACGTTCAGATTTTTGTTTTTAATAAAGTTAGAAATATCTTTAAGAGCTTGACAATGACTACAAGTCTTCTTATATTTGCTTTCCATCTTTTATCTTTTAATTAAAATTTTATCTATATAAACTTTTTAATTACATTTTGTTTTTTTATAAAGATTTTAAATTAAAATTTTATCTATATAAATACAAACTATAAGCAACATACAAAATAATGGAACACCTATTTGCTAGACTGAATAATTCATTTGAAACTTGATAGTTGAGTGAGTTAGAAATTGGTGAAAAGTATAAAGCTACTAATTTTCAGTTAATTGATACTCAGTATGGGGAAAAGATAATCATTTTATTAATGATAAATTTAAAATTTTCTTACCTGATAGAACACAAAGATTATTGAGAAATCTGATTTAAAAACTATGAATGAAAGATCCGTGAATATAACTTACAATGGTCTTAATGATATAAAAAAAGGTAAAAAGTACATAATATTATGTTTCCATAATTTTTAAAACATTTTCTTATTTATATATTTTTACTTAAAATTTTATTATTTTCATATATAAAATGTGCTTATGCTAAGATTGTTTACTTCATATGCAATATGTGTAAACGCAGTATTTAAATTATTTTTACTTAAATTTCAGAATTTCCTCAGAAAAATGTTAGCAAAAGGTAGCTCTTATTAAAATTTATGATGTGAGTTTTTGGATGATGTGAATTTTCTTGATTTTTTTTCATATTTTTCTTGAGATTTTTTATTTGATATTTTGTGGTATTTTGGTCAGAACTGAAAGTGAGCTAGAAATCTCATATTATATCTACTTATTGTGTGTGTGTATGTGTGGTGTACATACACGTACATAAATTCAATAAAACTAATATGACATGAAATAAATTATAACTTTTAACGTACTGTCATTTTGATTTATTTATTAGTCTTCTAAAGACCACTAAACAGATAAAACACTATATCTTCTATATTTTATGAATCAAATCTAAAATGTATATCTGAAGTTATAAATCACTTAAATAATGCATATTTTAGAAACAAGTTCATATTCCATTGACGTTATACTAAATGATTACGTTTCTCTTGATACTACTTGCTAATTATTTATAAACGGTAATTTACTAAAATCCTGTTATTTTCATTTACTTATTGGTCCATAGAACACTTCTGAACAATGGTAGATGGTAGTGGTGGCTGGTGGTTCCAAATGTTGGTCATTGGAGTAGTTTCGTTGAGTGGGTGGGGGATGGGTTAAAAGGACACATTAAACTGGGCGCAGACCAACATATCCGCATCATACATAGTGCTGTCGTATGGGAAAAAATAGAAAGTTACTGTTTTCCCCCAAAAGAGCGCTGCTATTGATAACACTGGTCAACAAAATTTAATTTTTTGTTTGTTAAATGAAAGTGAATAACTGATTCTTATAGTATTTTTAGTGCTGATTTCAAATATGTTAACAGTTTTTTTCTATCAGGCATAGTTTTTTAGTAATTAACATTTTTCTTTTGCAAAAAAAAACTTATGTGATGGTAATATAACAAGTTTAATGATGAAAGTTGTGTTAGCGGTTATAATCACAAACAGAATTATCACTGTTGCACACCACTATAGAAACATTATTCCGATTAGCGCTTTCAAGCTTCTCAGCTCATCGTCAGATTGGAATTAACCAGCAGATGTAACCCAAACCCTTCACACCTCCAAACCCCCCACCAACTCACAACACACAACAAGCTATAATTCATCTGTCCCTTCCCAACCACCGAGCCCCATCACCCCCGTCTGGACAGTTACATATTTTTCTAGCACATTCCTTATGTTCATGTATTGTGCGCGCGCGTGCGCGTGTGTGTGTGTATGTGGGTGTGTGTACATGTGTGTGTATGTGTGTGCGTGTGCATTCCTTTTAAAACTCACGCTGTGCCGCCTTTCTCGTTCACACTTGTGGGCACAGTCACTCACCCTTATTTTAAAAACATCCAATTAGTCCTATGCAATTTAATTCTTAATCTTATCTATCCGTCCTCTATCTTTTACTTTTTAATTATATTATAAAATATTTCTTCATTATCAAATTTAGTTTTAGTATTCATTAAATTTTCTAATCCTTTTTCTCTTTCTTTCAATATTTCTAACTCCTCCCTAAGCTTCCTTTCAACTGTGTTATTTACTACTTTTACAATTTCATACTCTTCCAAAATGGTTCTCTTCTATGAAATGTCTTGTATATAACAAATTCGTTGTTCTATTACCTTCTCCACGTTTGTGGTCAGACAACCTGCATACGAATTTTCGTCCTGTCTTACCTAGATACACTTTGTTGCAGTCCTTACATTTTAATTTATAAATTCCGCTTCTCTGTAATACTGGGATTTTTTCTATACCTATGTTTATTCATTATCATATCAAATACCATTTTACATTTTTTAATAGCTATATCTACTCCGTATTTATTAAAACATTTAATAATTTTTCTAGTATGTGATCCTATGTATGTCAATGACCCTGCATAATTCTTTTGTTCTGGTTTTATTTTAGCTTTTTGTATAGTAATACTTTTAATAACTTTATCCACTATGTTGGTGTTATAGTTATTATTTCTTACAATTCCATTTATCGTTTTTAACTCCCTATCTTTTGATTCTGTCTCTTTTAAACACTTCTGAGCTCTATAACAAAATGAATTGATTGCCACCATTTTATATCTATAAGGGTGGTAAGGCTCTCTTGGTATAATTATATCAAAAAACGATTCTTTCCTAAATATCCCAAACTGTAGTTTTTCATTATTTTTAATTTCTATGTTTAAATCTAAGTAATTTATTTTCTTACCTCCTGTCTTTTCTTTAAACTGTAAGTTTTTATCCTTATTATTTACCTCATTTATATACGCATGCACTTCTTCTATGCTTCCTTCCCAAATACATCGTCAACATATCTAGTCCATAATTTTATATTGTCTTTACACTTAGTGGAATTTATTAATTGCTTTTCAAAAGCATTCATGTATATTTCTGCAAGAATAGGGGATAATGAAGATCCCACAGGTAATCCTTTTTTCTGTATATAAAATTTGTTATTAAACCTAATATAGTTTTGATTTACACATTCTTTAACTATTTTAATCAATTGTTTTTTATACCTGTATTCTCCCATATTATTATCATTTATTAACTTAATAACTTTATTTACTGTAATATTGGTAAACATGTCCTTAACATCCAGTGACATCAATTTTGTATTTTCATTAATTCTAATATTTTCTATCAATTATTTTACATTATTTTCTATGTTGTATTTTGTTCCAAATTCATATTTCTCCTTCAATATTCTGCTAACTTCCTTTGATAATTTATAAATAGGTGCATTAATAAAAGGAACAATCGGTCTAATTGGTTTTCCTTCTTTATGTATCTTAACCTGACTTTTAAAGTGCTTTCGGATTACTTTCCATTAAATTTTTTTTCTTATTTTCTTCTATAAACGTTATTTGTTTCATCATTTGTTTTATCCTTGACTGGTACTTACTTGTATAACCATATTTTATTTCTTCATATGGTCCTTCACTTATAAATTCTTCCGTTTTCTTTATGTATTTGCCCTTTTTCAGTAGCAGCATTGTATTTCCTTTGTTTGCCTTTGTAACTATAATATCATTCTTTTTTATTTTATTTTTTATTTTAGTTACAGTTTATCTGATTTTTTGTTCATTTTTTGAGTTATATAAATTTTTCTTAAATATTTTATCTACTACATTACCTACTTCCCACCTTATTCGTTTTTTATCATTTTCATTTCCTAGTTTTTGTATTATGCTTTCGCATTCAATAATGGTTTTTTCTTGATTTAATTCTGGTGGCGGCGTGTATTTAAGCATTTTGCTAACATTTCTTTTTCTTCTGTATTGAAAGTTACCTCTGTAAGGTTTATTACTCTTTTTTCATAGTTATTTTTAGAGAGGTGTTCCTTTTTTATTTCGTTCTTTCTTATTAATTTATTTAACTTATCTACCATCTTTTTATTTTTATTTTCCAATTTCTTTTGTACGTACCCCAAACCAAAATTATATAATATCTCTTCTAACTCTACATATGAGTATATTCTTAACAATTCTAAATGTCTGTCATATAATTCCCTATTATTAATTAAGCCATAAAGTGACCTTATTTATAGTTTTATCCACAACTCCTCGCTTTGTTCTTTTACTTTTTTAGCTACCGTATTCTTATTTTTAATTTTAACATGGCAGGGGTGGAGGCGTGGAGGGTTTGGGTTACATCTGCTGGTTAATTCCGATCTGACGATACGCTGAGAAGCTTGAAAGCGCTAATCGGAATAATTTTTCTATAGTGCTGTGCAACAGTGATAATAAAATTCTGTTTGTTGGTAATATAACAAACAAGACAACTATAACAATATGTTACATGCACTTTGTACTTACCTAAAATCTACTTCTTTTGGATTTTCTTTTGTAATTTGCTATAGGTAGATCCCTCTTTAGATTCTAGCAGTAGTCAGCTAGCATTTTTGGGTTCCATTTTCCCTGGTAGCGTGTTTCCATGCTACACATTTTTAGTGTATATGGTATGGTTACTATATCTGATAATTAGTTGTCTACTAGGAGAATATCACAAAAACAAAGTGTTCAACATCATCCATTGAAAATAACCAATTTCTCAACTATTTCAAGAATTTAGAAAAGATTTTAGAATGTCACACTTTCAGAAGGTCTCTTACACAATTTAGGAGTACAACATGTAAATATCGGTATGGAGAACCATACATGACTTCCATGTTCTAAGATTTATATTTAAAATCATATACGAAATGAAATATTTCCATAGAAACTACGTCTTTCTACTTATTGCTTCAGCATTAACCACAGTACTGTGGTCACTAACGTATACCACCTCACATTTTCACACTCGATTTTCACTGATGATGGCAGTCAATGGCACTGCCGAAAAGTCTGGTTTTGCAGAAAACATTGGACTATGGCTAAACAGCCCGGGAAGCAATTTTAACAAAAAACTACTTCTTTGTTGCCGATAACGTAGTACACATAAAAAATTCACCCCTCCACCTTCAATTATAATTTTTAATAATAGAAAATGACCCCCACCCCGTTCACCTAACCTCTTCATTTATAGATATTTCATCTACGTTTCTACAGTGGATTATTACGAGCTTCTTATCAGGATACTTTATTTATAAAAATTAAGTACCGTACTTTACTCTTGTTAAACCATAAAATGTTTCAGGTAAACTACCCCTTTCTCTTAACCGATCTTCTCCAAAATCAATAGACCTTCAGTCCTCTACAATTCAGGGATGCATGCAAAAAAATATTTAATTCTGTTTGAATGTGCGGCAGTTATCATTCATCATGGAACATTCCTCTTGTTACAACATAAAATGTTGCAGGTAAACTACCCCTTTCCCTTAACCGATCTTCACCAAAATCAACAGACCTTGAGTTCTCTACAACTCAGGAAAGTGTGCAAAAAATTATTTGATTCTCTTTGAATTTTCGGCAGTTATCGTTCGTCATAAAAAAATTACCCTTTTAAAAACATAAAACGTTGCTGATAACTATCCCTTTCCCTTAACTGATCTTCAACAAAATCAACAGACCTTGAGTTCTCTTTAGTTCAAAAAGGTATGCAAACACGTAGTTCATTCTGTTTGAATTTACAGCAGTTATCGTTTGTCACATAAAAAAATCACCCTTGTTAAAACATAAAATGTTGCAGGTAAACTACCCTTTTCCCTTAACCGATCTTCACCAACAACAATAGGTACTGACAACTCTACAATACAGGGCTGTATGCAAAACATCATTTGATTCTGTTTGAATTTGCGGCTGTTATCGTTTGCCATAGAAAATACCTTTGTTAAAACATAAAACATTGCAGGTAAACTACCCCTTTCCCTTAACCGATCTTCAACAAAATCAACAGACCTTGAATTCTGTATAATTCAAAATGGTATGCAGAAGAGTAGTTGATTCTGTTTTAATATACGGCAGTTATCGTTCGTCATAAAAAAAATTACCCTTGTTAAAACATAAAATGTTGCAGGTAAACTACCCTATTCCCTTAACCGATCTTCACCAAAACCAACAGGTCTTGAGAACTCTACAATTCAGGGCTGTATGCAAAACATTACTTGATTCTGTTTGAATTTGCGGCTATTTCGTTTACCATAGAAAAAAATTAATCTTGATAAAAAACTGTTGCAGGTAAACTACCCCTTTCCCTTAACCGATCTTCACCAAAAACAATAGTCTTGAGTACTCTACAAATCAGGGCTGTATGCAAATAATCATTTGATTCTGTTTGAATTTGCAGCTGTTATCATTTGCCATAGAAAATACCCTTGTTAAAACATAAAACGTTGCAGGTAAACTACCCCTTTCCCTCAACCGATCTTCACCAAAAATAATAGGTCTTGAGAACTCTACAATTCTGGGCTGTATGCAAAAGAGTAGTTGATTCTGTTTGAATTTGCGGCTGTTATCGTTTGCCATAGAAAAAAATTACCCTTGATTAAAAAAAACCGTTGCAGGTAAACTACCCCTTTCCCTTAACCGATCTTCACCAAAAACAATAGGTCTTGAGTACTCTACAAATCAGAACTGTATGCAAAAAATGATTTGATTCTGTTTGAATTTGCGGCTGTTATCGTTTGCCATAGAAAAAACCTATAGACAGATAGACACACAGGCACTTTTCGAAAAATGTCTTTTTTTATGTTTTGAGTGTAGTACAATCAGAATCTGCAATAATCTCGAACACGATTTTTTTTATTTATAATTTATTTACAATTATTTACAATTTTGTCTGTGCTACCAACAGAGGAAGCAAATAAAGAAGTATGTACCGTATCACCCCAACACGAAACCTCAAACTGAAATTTTGAGTTAACAATCGAATAATATACAGTAAATTATTTGTTTATCAAATAATATATATAGTGAACTATTTGTTTACTTCGCATTCCTTCTACTAGCCGCGTATTAATCTTTAGACTTGAGAATAATATGTCTTCAAGAATCATGTCTTGGATTTTACATTTTAATTAGTTGAGCACTACTAGTAATCATCATTTGTAAGTTCAGGAATTTATGTGGTGGTGATGTGATATCATACAAGGAACCTAGTAGTAGAGATGCCACTTTCAGTGACATATTTCTGATGCTGTTCTGCAAACATGTTATTGTACTTTGCAGTTTGTCATTGACCCTGACTATGTGCATGTGTTAAAAGAGAATGTTTTTATTATTGTTATTGTGACATATTCAACCACAGTCCATGACGAACTTAATGCAGCAGTTTTGGCCTGCTTATTCAGCGACATACAATTCTTCAGTGCTAAATTATTGTTATTTTGTAGTTAGCAAAATTTATATAATAAAATTAAACAGTGGCCTACTAGTACTTTTGAAAATCATTGAGAGAGTGGTGAGTGGTGCCAGTTATAGATGCACAAGAAATTATTTACGTTTATAATTTTATGAAAACCACCCACAATAAACCTGTAACACACACACACACACACACACACACTTAAAATTGCTGAAGCAACCAGCAAAGCAAAGAACAATTTGGAGATCACAAAGGAAAAGCACAAAAGAATGACATTGATAATTTTGGTGACTAAACTTGGACAAAGCTCACAATGTGTATAATCTGGCTAAGACAAAGGTATATTTTTTTTTTAATTTTTACTTAAAACATTAGTGATCCATGTAAGAAAAGTGTGTACTTATTATTACTGATATTCAGCACAGCATGAACAACAAAATCCAAGAATTCTGATGAGTGTGCTATCAGATGTATTGTAAAACATTCCTTTCTACTAGACACATGACTGTTCACCAAAACTGTTAGTGAGTGCACCATAGATCTGGTCAATCTTGTGTGACATTAGGAAACATGTCGCAACATGTTAAAGAGTTGTGCTGTGCTATAGGGATTAAATCTGTTGAGACTGTGATAGGATCTGCAAGATATGCCAGTAGGAACTTGGTATATTTATGTTTCACAGACAAGCTTGGTACATGTTTTCAAATTTATTTCATAATTCACCTTTCGCATTTTAATTGTTGACACCTGTTACCCTATTTCTGATTTACATCTCTTCTGCCCAATATTTATTGATGTGTTTGTACTTACAGATCTATGATTACGACTTGTTTCCTTTGTCTCTAGTCATAATATAACCTTAATTATTATTTACATGATGCAAACTTCATTATGTCCAGCTTTGGTTCTCCTTTTTTAACACAGACACACACACACACACACACATGCATCATGTGTTCCACAAAACAACAATTCTGATGGCATAAAGTCTGCAAGTATCTGTCCTCTTTCATTTCTTTTCACAAACCTAAACCAACCTACAAATTGAAACCAACACTGTTTCTAGAGCATCTCAAATGAGCCATTGAGCATGCCTCAATGTAAAATGGATGAAATGTTTGGTGCAAAGAAAATACAATGCATGTTAAAAAAGTCTTGGATACATTCAAAATATGGTCGTGGTCTTTATTCCCAAGCTAGACAGTTCTTGTGGAAGTAGGGATAACAGACATATAAAAATAAGGTTATCCATCAGTGACAAATTGAGTGGTTCATGTATGTCCAATCTAAGATTATTTTGAATGATCATCACTTCTTTCACAGCACTTTAACAATTAATAATTTAATGCACTTTCACTTGTGAAAAAACTTATTTTTTGTTATATCTTCATACGCACGTTTCGGAGTAGTTTGCTCCTTCATCAGTGAGGTATAAATGCAGAAAGCGTGAAGGCGTTGGTAATCTGTAACGGTTTTTTGGGGATTGGTTGTGAATCTTCACACACCCTCACACACAACCAATCCCCAAAAAACCGTTACAGATTACCAACGCCTTGACGCTTTCTGCATTTATACCTCACTGATGAAGGAGCAAACTACTCCGAAACGTGTATGAGGATATAACAAAAAGTAAGTTTTTTCACAAGTGAAAGTGCATTAAATTATTAATTGTCCAATCTAAGGACTTCTTAGCCCTTACTGACTAAGTAAGGGTATTACAAGTCATTGGTTAGCCCATGTAATCCAAGTCATAACGACTTCTTAGTCACATATAGATTCAATACTCTCCACAGGTCAGTTGATATTACGCGCGCGCAAGTGTTGTGAAAGAGAGACTGCGGAAAGCAAAAATAGTGAAAGACCCGAAGAAAATTTTGAGAGGGTGCGATTGTGTGAGGTAGTGGCGTGAAGCGTGAAGAATGAGAATCACTGTACTTTACTTTATTTTTTGTGCATTATGTTTTTATTTAATAACGGTTTTTACGACTAAAATTCATATGGCCCTATAACAAAATTATTGGTTTATTGTATATCGTGTGCTGCGTACAAAGAGACTTGTATACGATAAGTGTTCACAGAACGGAACGGCATCAACACGTCAGTGATAATAGATATAAAACTTTAATTACACAATTCAACGTGACTATACCTTACGTAATTGTAATGTAGAGATTAATGTGTTACGATAAGATGAAACATTAAAGACTTTGTACTTACTCGATCAGTCTCTGAAATTTATATTATTTTATAAAATTTCAGTTTAACTTCTGTTTTCCAACATTTGGTTCCTTTTAATTTCTGCGACTTAACTGGTAAATTTTACATAAATATTTATACAATTTTTTAATAGAAATTATAATCATTTTAGAGTAAGGAAATTATATTACATTTTAATGTAAAATTTAGTACTCAAAGTTTAAATGCACATGTAAATCGATTGTTATCGAACAATCGGTTTTATTATCGATAGGAGGGAGAGGAGCTTTCATAAACGTAAATAGCCAATTGTAGTTCAGCGTTTAGATCCGTGGTGGTCGGAGTAGTCGGTTTGAACTGTCGTTCGCGTGTTGTAATATAAATTCTTGTAAAGCTGCATAATATGTTATATATAGTTTACATATTTTCAGGCTCTATGTTATCTTCAATCAAAATGTTTTCAACAAAATTTACTTAACAAATACTTCAAATTTAAAAAAGGTAGAGTCCTTGACAGGTGCTCTAACATCGTCTTGTGGTTGTACTTCGGAAGGTCTTGACTATCAGCTGTTTAATTTGCAATCGTGTAGTACTTATTTCTTTATTCTCTTTGTCCGGGTGTTTTAGTATTATTAAATTTATAAAATACATAGCGTTATAATTTGTTAGTTTTGAGTTCGTTCTAGTTCTGGTATGATAATCGCAACGCAGGAAAAATTTTAGGTTATTTGGTCTCTCCATGTTGTAACGTTTTCTTTACCTTGTGTCAAATTTGTATTATTAACAAGGAAAATGGGGAATAATCATAGCCACGAAGGCACACCACGTAATGGCATTTCACGAAATAATTCTGGAGCAGACTTGCAAGAAAAAGCGCCTACACAACTGCTTCCAATTGACAAATTGGCAAAAGTAAGTGTATTTATGATCACAGTTTTTGTTAGTGGTAATATAGTTGATTTTAAAGGATTCACACCAGTTTTCGATGACTGTAAGGAAAATGTATACATTTTCTATTAGGTACTATTATAAAAGAAAATAATACTAAAGAAATCATGAAAACTGAAACATTTATAGGTTACTTAGCAAAAATGTATTCACAGCAATAACGTATTTAAAGATGTTTAGTGTAAGAAAATTTTTTTACCTGTGATATGGACTAAAGCCTGTTAAAGTCATGTCTTACATTTTGTATTAGTAAAAGATTGTGTTGTATGCCGTATACGAGCTTTTATAATGTTTCCATTATTGTTTTTTGTAAGGTGTTTTTTCCAGTCACAGAAATGTCTATAATTTTTGTCATTTTTTTGCTTGGGTGATGAGACATATACAAGAGTGCACGTCAACATGTTCACAATATGGTGGACAAATCTGAATAAAAACAACCTCTGTTTTGTAACATTAACCACATGCATTTAAATTAATAAATGAGTTACCTCTTTTGTATACATAGATCAAAATGTCGTCAGTTTTAGACATAGAAATTGTTAAAGCAAAGATTTCTACTGTAGTTAAAGAAAAGAAAGAAACAAGTTCCCATTTAAAGATTATGCTTGAACATTACAAGTAGTAAAAAGTGTATATTTCTGTTGTGTAGGGGGAAAATAATTATTTCATTTATTAATGTAGACTTGGCCAAGTTTGTCTATTGTTAAATTTTCTTGAGTTTTATGCTTTACAAGTCTCAGTGAGAACGTGATAGAAAGTATATACAGTTTTTGAAAGTTTTGTAACAGGTTTAAACGTTTTGTGTCAAAACGACTTCTTTTGTCCACTTCAGAAAACATAATTTTATTGTCCATAACATGTGCTTCTTGGATTTTATCATCTGTAACATGTGCTTTATTAATAATACACATTGCAAGTTTCTGACAAGGAATGTTAATTTTTAGGTAAATATTTTTATCCACGAACTAGTATTCTGTGTCAAAAATGTGGAATACATATTATATAATTTTGAGTAGAACAGCTTGGGCTGTGAGTGAGTTATGAGTGGTAAATTGTATTAAAAAGGAAGTTCCATTGCAAAGTGGGAATCCAGTATAGTAACCCACAAAGTGTCAAAATAAGCTGCCTCACCTTATTTTCAGTTGTGTATTGTTTATGATTTGTAAAACAATTGATTGTGGTGTTTGTATGCATTGCTTTATTTAGAGATAATAAATATAACACTCTACTCTTGAAGCAAATCATGTAACTGTGTAGGGGAAGGTCGGGTAGTATTGGATGCTTAAGCTATTTCGGAATTTGTGAGTATGTTAGTGGCTTAATATATATGCTATAACGAACTTTGATATGTTCTACAACACCCTTGAAAGCATTTGCCCCTAGGGTAAAACTTCTAATTTTTTGGTACTTAAAAAATTCCTTAATTTTTGGCCATGTCAAAGACTGGAGGGTTGTATCGGACATAATGTAAAGTATAGGAAATAAGTAATTTTTTGCCATAAAACAGCTGTTTATTGCTGTAAATGCATAAGATATGGCACATTGATATTAGATAAAATGATTTTAATTATTTAAAGTTAACACATATTAATAAACTAACATTATGAAAATTATTAAATGTCATCAGGTTACAAATGTAGCTACAAATTTAAATCTTGAACAAAACTTTCACTCCTTTTTTGACAAATAACCATCACATTCATAATAAAGACTGTTGCCTTCAAGGTCTGCACTGTTTTCATGGGCCTATCCATGACAAAGTCGACACATTATCTAGTCTTCTTCAAAAGTTTCATCACAAATGATGCAGTTAGTCACTTGAACTGTTGCCATTTTTCATGGTCAAATTTAAGTTTTTTTTTCTAGCATTTTTGCTTGCTGGTCCTTTCTTTGTTGTAGGATTATTCTTCACTGCTTCCTTTGAGAGTTGCACTTTCCTGTCTTTCTTTATTTTTATGCTTTTCTTCCCACAACAGCCTCTTAGCTTCTGTAAGCATTTGTTTCTTTTCCTTCTTTAGTTTCAGTTGGACTTTGTATGGACTTGATGTCAAAATTTCACTTTTTTCTCCACGATTTTCTCTTGACACAAATCTTGTGCTCGAGTTACTGGGCAGGGGTGAAATCTCTTCTAACAATTTTTGAGATTCAGGAGACTCAAAAGACTCAGACCTAATAGGTAAGGGGCCAGGTAAACTCAGGGCAGATGAGTGGCCAGGTAAACTTGAAAGTTCGGGTCTGTTCGTAGTAGACAAAGAAGGAGCATTTTTTCCCATGTAGCTGCAGTTGACACATTGTGATTCATCACTCTTTTTCAGTGAAGGAGCATAATCCAAATCACTGAAAATATTGCGATTCAGTGGGAAAAATCCCTGTACATTTGAAGCCTGACTTGCCAATTCCATCCTACAAATTTTTGAGAAGGCTGTATTTACTAAACCGGCCATATCCTTCAAGGCAATCTTAATGTTGGGATATTGTTCCATCCACAGTGAACATGCCTCATGATAAGAATTTTTAAAAGGCTTCATAACTGTCATATCAAGTGGCTGCAGTTTGTAGGAAGTATGTGGAGGTAAACTTAACATGTGAATGTGGTGTTCCTTTGCGAATGTTATTACTTCTAAGTCTTTCTGGCTTGCATGGCCATCATGTCAGTAGGGCAGGATCTTTTTTGGTTGGGTTTATCAGTTCTGCAAACAGAGTAAGCCACTTGAGGAAACCATCCTTAGTGATCCAACCACTCGGTTGACAATCAAAGACACTTCCTATTGGTGCATCTTTTTTCAATTCATTGTCGATTTGTACACGGGGACGACAAACAGAGGGGACATGAACACATCCCCAGAAGCATTAATTGAGAGAAAAAGTGTGACATTCCTACCTCTCTCAGCTGAGGTCAACTTTCACACTTGCTTTTTGGCTTTAACTGACATCACTGTAGTCTGTTAGTATGGACACATGTCATACCAGTTTTGTTGGCGTTAAAGATCTTGGAAGTGCTGAACTTATACTTGTCCATTAATTCAGTAAGTTTGTTGAAAAATCTATCTTCTTGTTCTTTGCTGGAACCTGCTGCTCTCTGTGAACTCGTTGATTCTGCTGTCCTCAACCGCAGATCTGCATGACATTTCATCAAATCATAGTAGAAGTCCTTTCCTGCCTCTTCTTTTTTGTTTTATTGAACATACATTTATTTTAAAATTTTCAGCAAATTGGTAAGCAAGTTTCAAAAACTCATCTTTGCTTAATGGCATTAGCAGGCTATCTAGATCTTTGATATGATTACATAATACTTGCTCCTGCTCATTGTTGAATGTTCTTGCAAACTCTTTCGAATTTCCCAATTTCGGCTTCATTTGTACTTCTTTTCCTTCTGAAATTACTTAACCTGGTCGCCAAGAGTGCTTTTTGGGACTGAAAAACGCTCGCTCGCTTCTTGAATTGTCATTTACTTTAAACAAACTATTTCAACAGCCTGCTCCATATTTTCCTCTGTCCAAGTATGCCTCAATTTCCCATTTTGTCTATCTGAAATGAAAAGTATCTGTCAGGACTTAATTTTATTCATCCATAAAGATTGTCCGATGCAACCCTCAACGCGTCCAATACAACCCGACCGACATGCAATGAAAATTCAACTGTCACATGTGTACTATTAGGCCTAATCAGATTTTTCACCCACAATGTAAAGGCCAATAACCCTTGTTGCTGCCAGTATACTTAGAATATAATTGTACTTACTTTCAAGCAAGGTGCAGCACTCCAAAGTTATCTTCGTGCATGAAAAAGCACACTCAAAACAAAAAATATGCAGTTACTTCCTTACTCAGGATCAACGTGATTCAAAATGGCATGAGCTCTCCTCTTTCATCCTTGTCACTAATGCAATGGTACAAGAGTTGCTGCTACACATGGCAATTATCCGAAACACTACTTGTCCGATACAATCCACTGTCCGATACTAGCCGACCTTCCCCTAATTGTGTATTCTTGAAGCAAAATATCATCAATTACATATTAGAAATAAATTTACTAAGTCTCAGGAGGGCAGTATTGAGCAATGTTATTTTTCATTCGCTAACATTCACTAGCATTTTGTATTATTATTATTATTATTATTATTAATATCATAATCATCAGCGGCTCCTTTTTTAACCATCGAAGCAGTTTAGGAGTTATGCCAAGAAAGCTGCTTAAATGAGTTGTTCAGCATATGAAGAAGGTAGGATGGCCAACACTATGCTTCAGTCACCCATTATTACCTCGCAGTGTTATCATTGGTACTCACTCCACAGACTGAGTTGATCTGGTACTGAAAAATGCACCGTAATTTTATGATATACCTGGGAATAGAACCTGGGAGTAGCCAGGTGCCATACCCACTAGTACACTAAGCCCGAATAATTTTGTCTGGTACATAAATTCAGCTAGGCAACTCTCTAGATGATGCTTTGCAGTCATTCAGTGGACTTTGTTATGCCATTTGAGGGATCCCTTGCTTGTTAAGTATGCTGCATATGGACATCTGAAGTGGTTGTTGATTGTGACATGGCATTATTGAGCTCTTTACAGTTAGCTCTTCCAGCAAACAGTTAATTTTTGAACATGATAGAATTCTGTGTTTTATGATGTTGGTCAAAGGAACAGCTGGACACTCAGGAACTTTCATCAAAAACATTTTGCCCCTTCTCCCTGCAAAACCACTGAAAGCCTCTACTGCTGTAGCAGTACTCCACATGTGTTGTTTTTCTTACAGGTGAACATGCGTTTGTCTACTTTGACAAGTCCTTATCGCCCACTTATGCAGCTGGCTCTTTGGAGAGTGCAAACAGATTTCTCACACATACACGTTCCAATATACAACAGTACCTACTTTTAACATATAGGCCTACAACTATTAAACACTATCAACATGAGTTGTTTGGACAAGCAATGTAGAAAATCATCACAAAAGGGGTGCATCATCCTTTTAATCAGCTTTCCACTAAACCTATAATTTTTCTACAATTTTACAAATTATATCTCCAATTATGATATTATGTTGATTTTTTATACTCGTATGTTTAAAGTAATATGTGTGTTCCTAAAAGAACACTACAGCTGCTTTCTCTTGTTTAGGAATATTGCACAAATTTATTATAACTTGCTCACAAAACTTCCAAAAAAACAGTGATGTTATCTACCTCATAGATGAACATATGGATACTGTACTGTTGTTTGCATTATTCAGTGTGTAGCATTAATATATTACAGTATACAATGGCCATTTATTCTGTACCCACTACATGACTACATCATATTGGAGAATATCTTGTACATGTGTTAATACTTTTCTTTATACTGAAGGCACAATTGTAGAGAACATATTCTTGTTATACAAGAATTTAAACTTCTAGAATTACAAAGTTCTTGATTTTTTATAATGTTCATCCCTCACAAAAAAGTTAAATAACTTAACCTAACTACTACATTTTGTAGTCGTTGCCCACCATGTTTTTTTACTTTCAAATTTTCCTGAAAAAAAGAAAATGATTCATATCATTTGATTTTTTTTGCATTGTGAGGACTATATTTTATAGAATTTTCTATGTAATTTTATGGTGCATACGTGTATTCTCCCTATTTGATACAAATAAGTATGATTAGATGCAAATTAGTTATATGTATATATTATAATAGGTGTGTACAATAATTAAAAATTTTTTTAATGCATGAGGTAAAGCCATCACTCTTTATTTCTTGTTCTATGATGCATCTTTCTACAATGTTTATGCTGAGAATTTTTTCTATAACATATTGTATTTTTCAAGTATTAAAGATTTAACATCTTGTGTCAGTAGTTTTCCGTTTCTCGGTTTTCTGCACTAGATATTTTGTCTGATTTTTTTTAGTTGTTCCTTTTGAGACTTTATGTTTTTATTTCTTTGTAACCATTATTGCATTAGTTATTTTGTTATTGAAGTTTTATATGTTTAGTTTATACTATTGAATAGTTTGATATTATATGTTTTTCAGTTTTATTTCGTAATCCACTTTTTCTGAGTTTTGATGTCTATTAACATTCTGTTATTTCCAAATCTTCTTTAATCATTTTTTACTTCACTTTTCATTTCTTCTTTAATCATTTTGTACTCCACTTTGTTGAAATT
This sequence comes from Magicicada septendecula, assembly GCA_034769895.1. Classification (NCBI taxonomy): domain Eukaryota; kingdom Metazoa; phylum Arthropoda; class Insecta; order Hemiptera; family Cicadidae; genus Magicicada; species Magicicada septendecula. Next base: position 198,594,777 of record CM068376.1, on the reverse strand, counting down.
TATCAGTATATTTATAGTTAGAAGTTCTACTTTGTCTATGGTGTCTATAGAAGCAAACTACTCTGTCTATTCTACTTTCCAATCATCACATTTGCTGTTGAACAATTGAGGGTCTTATTAAGGAAGAAGAGTACAACCATTCATAAATAATTTATAAATTATATTTTGGACTGTACTATATAAATGTAAAGAGTTACGGTTCACTTGAAGACATGGTTCATCCATGAATACAAATGAATCTTGTAAAATGTACATATATAGAAGATAAATTAGATGTAGAAGATGATTAGATCAATAAATTAGAATATCAAATACAACATAAACTCACTAAACAAACACCATACAAACCTTCATGTAAATATCCTTCCACTAATGATAATATAAAATATATCTTTACTTATCATGGAAACATAACTTGTAAACTAGGCAATCTATTTAAAGATACAAACTTAAAAATATCTTATAACACAGATAATATTGTTTTTAATAAAATAAAACCTAAAACTAAATTCAACATTCATAATAAAAATGGAGTTTACAAAATACAATATCCAAATTGCAATAAATTTTACGGAGGCCAGATGAAGAAAAAACTGTCTGAGAGATACATTCAGCATAGCAATGCGTTTGTAAAACCTAGTATTTACAAATCTAATATAGCCACTCTCTGTTTAAACAATAAACATAAATTTCCAGATATATATTAATATTTACAAACACAATAATAATAATCTACTTAAAGAACAAATTCAAATAAAAACAGAACAAGACGATTTATTTAAAATCATGCATTTATTCGAATAATAAAATAAACATTAAATATACAGGGTGAATCAAAAAGGACTTTACAACTTTGAAAGCATACAGAAATTTATTCAGATAACTTACAGAGTCGGTTGAGGTGTCATTTGAAAGCAAAACACATCAAGTTTGTCATCCAACATTCATTGTGGTTCGATGTGGCTACCATTTGTAATGCGGCATACATCCCATGTGAAGTCGATTTCATTCCAGACTTCAGCCAGTAAGCCAGTCACTTCTGCAGCGGCGGCGTTAATTCGAAGTCTCAGCTCAGCAAGATCAGCAGGTAAAGGTGGTACAAAAACCCGATCTTTAATGAAACCCCACAAGAAAAAATCTACCAGTGTCAAATCTGGGGAGCGAGGTGACCATGTAATTGGACCTGCACGACCAATCCACCAACCTGGGAATCGGATATCAAGAAAATCTCTGATTTCTATGCGGTAGTGAGGTGGTGCCCCATCTTGCTGATAGTAAAGGCATCCATCTTGGTCATCCTCGTCTAACTGAGAAATTAGAAAATTTTCTAGCATATCCAGATACACAATACCATTTATGGTTGCCTCCTGGAAGAAGAACGGGCTGTACACTTTTTGTTTGCTAAGGGCACAAAAAACATTGATCTTAGGGCTATCACGAATATGCTGCAAGGTTTCATGGGGGTTTTCACTACCCCATACTCGGCAGTTATGGGTGTTCACCTTGCCACTGATGTGAAATGTTGACTCATCACTAAAAATTACATTGTCTAGGAATGTCTCGTCTGCAATTCTAACAAACATTTCCATACAAAATTGCTGGCAAGCGACTTTATCTTCATCTGTAGTGTGTTGAACCATGGTTAGTTTGTATGGCTTTAAGTGCAAGCGTTTACGTAATACGCCCCAAACAGTCGGTTGTGGAATGCCAGTCTCATGTGACGCACGTCTAGATGATTTCTTAGGACTACGGGAAAAGCTTTCTCTGAGTTGTTCCACAGCAGCTTCAGGAACTTGTGGATGTTCTGGTGATTTTGCATGTCAAAAAACTTTTTTTTAGGTTAGAAGTACAATAACTTTGTTAAATGACTAATAAATGCATAAAAGTTAAAAACAAAACTTGTAAAAATTTAATTCTGAGAAAAATGGTGTAAATAAAGTCAATAAAAATCAACAAAAAATTCCAATTGTTTCCAATTTTCCAAACGTGTTTTTAGGCAAAGATTTTTCTGTTTTACATTGGATATCATGAAACTTATGGGAGATACAGTTCTGCGACCTGTTTTATTCGATTTTTCAGGTCAAAAGCCATAAGAAACAACAGAATTCGCCCCTTGATTAGATTTACCTTCCCAGAATTTCAGAAAGTCTTCATTTGCCCGGGGGAACTGAAACCCGGCGAAATCTTTCGCTAGCCGTAACTCGCTTATAAAGCGTTTCCGGACATATGTTTATATGAACTTTTTTTCTTCTTTTACACTATAGAACCATTTCTCAAATTGTTTCCCTCTCCTCCCGGGACACCCTGTATATAAAAGAACACAAAACCTAATCTAATATAATATGCTTGTTAGCGTAATGTTATGGTGTAGTTATTGGTCAGGGGCCAGTTCTCTGTGATAGTGAAAACGTACCAAATTATATTAAAACGGTTCTTCTTTGTTCCTACATCTCAGTATAACATTCATATGGGTATGAATGAATAACAAATTGTGCTAGGTGCCATAATAAGTCGTGAACAATGAATTTGAATTACAGTTATCTGTGGTAACTTCATCTTTTAAACACGTGTCCATCCCCAAACCAGGGATAATGAGTTAAAAAGGATAAAAGAGATAGCGAAAAATAATTATTATAATATGAATGTAGTTAATAAAATAATGAATAAGATCCGTACAGGAGAAAATGTGGGAGATAGGAAGGATAGAAATTATATGGGATTGATAACATACATAGGAACAAGGACAAAAAGTATTATAGAATGTTTTAAGAAGTATGATATAGATGTAGTAATTAAAAGATGTATGACAGTGTTTGATAAAATTAAGAATAGTAATACAGAAGAAATTCCGATTTTACAAAAAAGTGGGGTATATAAACTTAAATGCAAGGATTGTAGTAAATTATACATAGGCGAAACGGGCTGTAAGTTCTAATGTAGGCTGGTGGATCATAAAAGAGGGGAAGGTAATAGAACATCCAGTTCATTATATGCTAGACATTTTGTAGCTATTTTTATGGTATGTGTGCCACAGTTTCTGGCCTTTACTTGTGTTTCATGAAGTTTTTTCTTGTATCCTTATTAACAGTATTCTTCTGTCTATATATACACTCATTTCCAGTCTTTCTGTTTATAATCCCTTTGTAACATGTATATACCCACTACTAAGTTTTATATGCCCTCATATTTTTTCAGACCAGTGATAATAATACCACATGCAAATTTTATTTCTTTATTTTTTTTAATTCCCATTTTATGGAACATTGTCCATCTTTTGTTTGAAAACTCCACATGTATTCCATCATTGCTCTATCAATTATGAGCACATCTGGTTTACAAGTACTTTTTTGGTGTATCATAAAAAGTCCCTTTGCTTCCTGAAATGATGGTAAAGATTTGGATATATTTATAAAAATGGTTGGGATAGAGGTTAGATGCCAACAGTGCACGGTAGTAATCAAGTTAACTAAGTTTATGGATACTACCAGAACTGTTTGACTTACCTGAACTGTTTGTAAGTCTCTGCCACCTACTAGTGTCCTGTCCAGTCACCAGATGAAAGAGAGACTCTCCTTACATCTTGCGCGCGCGCGTGTGTGTGTGTGTGTGTTTACTATTATTATTATTATTAAGTGCTCTGCATGGTGGTAGGTCCTCTGAGTTGATCTGTAAAATTTACTTTCCATTTTGCCCCATCTGATTCCCCCTTCAGTTGTTATCCTTTTCTCCTGTAAATTTTCAAAACAGTTGAATTATTTTTCTTCTAAGCCATGGAATTCCTTCCAACTTTACCTCATTGAGATTATGCAGCAGTGAATTTTTTTTTGCAATGGGGCCAATATAGTTTACTTTTCTGTGACAAACTGTAGTCAGTATTCAGTATTGACAAACTGTATCTCCTCTTGCCCACGCTACTTTGAACCCCTTCATTTTTCACTTTATCTGAGCACGGTTTCATTCTTCTGGAATACATTTCAAATCTTTGAAGGTATTTCCTCTCTTTTTTCTTAGGATCCTTGTTTCTAATCCATATAGAGGAATTCCCCAAAATGTCACGTTTTATCAGTTTCTTCTGCAAATCCATGGTTATATTGATGGTGATCAGTGACTCCTTCTCAGTGAATGTAGTCATGGCCATGGAAGTTCTGGTCTGATTTCCCTGGTGCAAAGGTGGTTGGACAGTTTATTAAAAAAACAAGAGTCCAAGGTCAAGCAGTGCTCAACCTGTCTCACCATGATGCTTCCGTACTGTGCCTTTGCTTTTGGGATTCACAGCTGTTTTATTTTTTGTTGTTATATTTTTTGGAAGTATAGTACCTTGTATATTGACTACAAAACATGCTGATGATAATAGTGGATTGTAAACTAGTAAATCTGATAGCCTATAGGCATTTAGAGATATTTATTTATAAAATGAAAAAAAAAACAAAATGTAAGTAACAGAATTGTTATTTATTGAAAATCAACTCTCAACTATTCAGACCCCCCCTCACACACACACACACACACACACACACACACACACACACACACACACACACACACACACACACACACACACACACACACACACACACACACACACACACACACACACACACGCACGCACGCACGCACGCACGCACGCACGCACGCACGCACGCACGCGCGCGCGCACGCACGCACGCACACATCAGAATTAAATTCTGAAGTTTTAGTACGCACCTACTGTAGAAAAAGGTATTGTATATTATTAATCTTTGCTAGTTAATGGTGTTTCAAATGTACTTAGAGATTAACATTATTTTGTCTAGTCAAACTAAAAAAATAATAAAGATTTATTTGTTATTCAAAAACAAGAATTTTTGAGCCTATTTAGTTGTTGAGTAAAGTGAATTAAAAAACAACTGTATTTAGTTTTAAATGTCAGATAATACTGAGTATTACCTGTATTCACTAATATTACGTGTAATACTGAGTATTCACTGTAGGCCTAAGTGTTAATTACAAACCTCTTCTTTTTTAAACATCTTTTTTGTTATCACTTATATCTGGTCCATCTCTGGTCACTGGCAGTATCACTTTCTTGCAAGTTATTGATGGTGTATTTTATTATTGTCGCAGAGACCTTTCACAAAATCGTGCAGTTGCTCAGCATGGTGTGTATGTGAACACACACAATTCATCCAGTCTTCATTGGTTATACATGGCTGAGTGTGTTTTTAAAAGTCTTCTTACTTCTGTCAGATTTTGCATGTAAAGTCATATTCTCCAGTAAAACCTATTTCTTCTCTTAATGAATTTTATATATTTTCAGGTGTCACATGTTCCCTGTAATTATGTAACTTACACACTGTATGTCGCACAACATCCTTACCAAATCATCGAAATAGGAGATCCACTCTTTATGAGGTTTCCATTTTTGTGGGGACAAAAACTTATTGTCAGCAGGGATTTCAGCGATATTTTGTTAAGTCTTAAAATTGGGTGTTTATTTTCTTCTGATGTATTCTCTGAACACTTCAAAGAAACAAAGAACATGCTGCCATTATTGCTGTTGGGGTGTCGGTAAACGCTTCACTTATGATAGTGTTTGGTTGGTTTGTTACAAGGTCCTCAAGATAACTGTATATACTGAAAATTATTCTTTTTTACTGATTGACCTTTAATGTCCAGGCTAGCAGTTATAAAACATTAACAATCACAAAGCATTGAAATTCAAAACATTATATTATGGAACATAAAACAAAACTTTAATATCTAAAGTAGTCTCAAAAGTATCTTGACAGAAGGGGAACAGTATGCACAGTCCATGATTCAGAAGTGTGTAAACTTACAACTTGGCAGGGTACGTGGTGTGAGAAAGTGGGAGAACCTGTGCTTGACCTGTAGAGTGCCAATTCAATTCAGCATGAAAGTAGCAGACTTCCTCAGTATTTGAACTGATCTAAACTTTCCAGTTCTTGATTTCCTATGACAATTTACAGTGGTTCTTCCTTCTGTATATTCTTACATTTTTGATGTGTTTATGTTGATTGCCACTCCATAGGTCTTTCCTATTTCCACCAGTCTGTCCATCATGTATTGAAAAGTTACTTCACCAGCATTGCACCAGGTCATCTGCACATTTGATGACTCCTCCTTCTTATCATGAAGTCATCCGCTCTGCCAGGCTTCCTTGACTAACCATTCTCTGTACAGATTAAAGAGAACGGGTGCTTTGTGACATCCTTGTGCGAGCCACTTCCTGTCTCCATACACCACACCTCTTCCTGTTTCCATGGTCCAGCTGCATCTTGCATGTTTTGTCCCAAATAAGGTTGAGTTGTAAGCTTCTGTCCTTACAGTCAACACAGATTTCTTTATTATTTCCATCAGTGTTCTCCAGTGCACCTGCATGTGCCCATGTGTGTGTGTGTGTTTTAAGGTTGTAAATATTAATGGGTTTTATTGTGCAAGTGATTATTTTTCTTATGGGTATTATGAATGTAATCATATCTATTATACGTTTAATGAAGAAATTTGTGTTAGTGGTTGAAATCACAATCAGAATGATCACAGTTGCACACCACTATATAAAAATTATCCCGATTAGCGCTTTCAAGCCTCACAGCCCATCGTCAGATCGGAATAGGCAGAAATTATTTTAAAACAAATACTTCACCCCTCTCCCCCACCCTGCTCACACACAACAAGCTATAATATAAATGACCCTTCCCCACCCCCTAAACCCTGTCCCACGCCATCTGTACAGTTACATATTTTTCTAGCAAATTCCTTGTGTTTCAGTGTTGTGTGTGTGTGTGTGTGTGTGTGTGTGTGTGTGTGTGTGTGTGTGTGCATCCTTTTAAACTTACCCTACTTCCTCTCCACACACGTGGGTCAGTCACACACCCTTATTTTAAACCATCCAATTAGTACTATGCAATATAATTCTTAATCTTAAGGTTAATATAGGGTTAATATATTCTTAATATAAGGTTAATTCTTAACCTTACAGAGGTGAATTTCAATACAGAAGAAAAAGAAATGTTAGCAAAAGGCTTAAAATACGCACCGCCACCAGAATTAAATCAAGAAAAAACGATTATTGAATGCGAAAGCATAATACAAAAACTAGGAAATGAAAATGATAAAAAAAGAATAAGGTGGGAAGTAGGGAATGTAGTAGATAAAATATTTAAGAAAAGTTTGTATAATTCAAAAAATGAACAAAAAATCAAATCAACTGTAACTAAACTAAAGAATAAAATAAAGAAAAATGATATTATAGTTACGAAGGCGGACAAAGGAAATACAATGGTACTACTGAGAAAGGACGAATACATAAAGAAAACGGAAGAATTTATAAGGGAAGGACCATACGAGGAAATAAAGTATGATTATACAAGTAAGTACCAGTCAAGGATAAAACAAATGATGAAACAGATAACATTTATAGAAGAAAATAAGAAAAAGTATTTATTGGAAAGTAATCCAACAGCACCAACTTTTAAAAGTCAGGTTAAGATACATAAAGAAGGAAAACCAATTAGACCGATTGTTTCTTTTATTAATGCACCTGTTTATAAATTATCAAAGGAAGTTAGCAGAGTACTGAAAGAGAAATATGAATTTGGGACAAAATACAACATAGAGAATAATGTAAAATTGATAGAAAAATTAGAAAATATTAGGATTAATGTAAATACAAAATTGATATCACTGGATGTTAAGGACATGTTTACCAATATCACAGTAAATAAAGTTATTAAGTTAATAAACGATAATAATATGGGAGAATACAGGTATAAAAAGCAGTTGATGAAAGTAATTAAAGAATGTGTAAATCAGAACTATTTTAGGTTTAATAACAAGTTTTATATACAGAAAAAAGGTTTACCTATGGGGTCTTCATTATCCCCTATTCTTGCTGAAATATACATGAATGATTTTGAAAAGCAATTAATAACTTCCACTAAGTATAAAGACAATATAAAATTATGGTCTAGATATGTTGATGATGTATTAGTAATTTGGGAAGGAAGCATAGAAGAAGTGCATGAGTTTATAAATGAGGTAAATAATAAGGATAAAAACTTACAATTTAAAGAAGAGATAGGAGGTAAGAAAATAAATTACTTAGATTTGAACATAGAAATTAAGGATAATGTGAAACTACAGTTTGGGATATTTAGGAAAGAGTCGTATTCTGATATAATTATACCAAGAGAGTCTTACCACCCATATAGATATAAAATGGCGGCAATCAATACATTTTGTTACAGAGCTCAGAAGTGTTTAAAAGAGACCGAATCAAAAGATAGGGAGTTAAAAACGATAAAGGGAATTGTAAGGAATAATAATTATAACACCAACATAGTGGATAAAGTTATGAAAAGGGTTAACATACAAAAAGCTAAAATAGAACCAGAACAAAAGAATTATGCAGGGTCATTGACATACATAGGTTCACATACTAGAAAAATTATAAAATGTTTTAATAAATATGGAGTAGATATAGCTATTAAAAAATGTGAAACGGTATTTGATAAGATAAGGAATAAGAATATAGAAAAAATTCCAGTATTACAGAAAAGCGGAATTTATAAATTAAAATGTAAAGACTGCAATAAAGTGTACCTAGGTGAGACAGGACGAAAATTCGTATGCAGGTTGTCTGACCACAAACGTGGAGAAGGTAATAGAACAACAAATTCGTTATATGCAAGACATTTCATAGAAGACAACCATAAGTTTGTTAATCCTTTGGAAGAATACGAAATTGTAAAAGTAGTAAATAACACAGTTGAAAGGAAGCTTAGAGAGGAGTTAGAAATATTAAAAGAAAGAGAAAAAGGGTTAGACAATTTAATTAATATTAAAATTAAATTTGATAATGAAGAAATATTTTATAACATGATTAAGAAGTAAATGATAGAGGACAGATAGATAAGATTAAGAATTATATTGCATAGTACTAATTGGATGGTTTAAAATAAGGGTGTGTGACTGACCCACGTGTGTGGAGAGGAAGTAGGGTAAGTTTAAAAGGATGCACACACACACACACACACACACACACACACACACACACACACACACACACACACACACACACACACACACACACACACACACACACACACACACACACACACACACACACACACACACACACACACACACACACACACACACACACACACACACACAACACTGAAACACAAGGAATTTGCTAGAAAAATATGTAACTGTACAGATGGCGTGGGACAGGGTTTAGGGGGTGGGGAAGGGTCATTTATATTATAGCTTGTTGTGTGTGAGCAGGGTGGGGGAGAGGGGTGAAGTATTTGTTTTAAAATAATTTCTGCCTATTCCGATCTGACGATGGGCTGTGAGGCTTGAAAGCGCTAATCGGGATAATTTTTATATAGTGGTGTGCAACTGTGATCATTCTGATTGATATCTATTATAAATGACTGTATAATATTGTATTTATGTGGTAATCTAAATACATTTACATTCTGTCTTCTACAGTTTTTGAAAATATATATTTATGGTAGCTAAATACTACAAATGATCCATTTTATGTTTGAATGTAGTAATAATGACTTATGTCCAATATTTCTGTGATCTGTGTGTTTACGTGTCTGTCATGTATACTAAAGTCAGTGAATATATTTATATGAGGATGTCAGCTTTTCCAAGTTTACTTATGATGACATCAAACCAAACATTAATTTCCTGGTTTGTTTACAGCTGTTACTTCAGAAAAGTGTAGAAGAAGATTCTGTTCAAGGCGGCATTTCTTTGTCAGCATTTACAGTAAGTGTTACTGTAGTTACTTAGTTGATAAGTGATATAGTAGATTATTTTGTATAATATACTTCTTTATATTAAAACAAACATTTATGTTAGTTGATTAACAAATATGATGAGTACATTGACATTTTATCCAAATTTTTTAAATTTGACAATTTTTGTTTTGTATATGGAATGGAAATTAGATAGGTGCACTGTTCTTGAACCACTTCTGTTTTATATTATGTTGCATTCATAACATCATAACAATTATTATAAATCATAAAGTGATTATAAATGTTGTATATAATTATAATAGGGATATATATAGTCAGTATCTGTTTATCTTGAGGCAGATTATCTAGCTTGTGAATTGACCATGATCACAGCAAGATAAAAATGAGCAAAAAATTGTATTAACAAATGTCATGAAAAATAAAATACTAATGTGATGGGAGATAAGAGAGTTTTATTGCAGTTAGAAACTCTCACAAAAACAGCATGGATTTTCATTGGGTGTTCTAGTGCTGACCAATCAAAGATTTTTATTTGTGACTTCTTGTGCATCCCCATTAGTTCCAATGCCTGTACAGATTTTCATGTGGTTAACAATTTATCTGCCAGGTTAAATGAAACCATCAAACTATCAGGAACAAGGACCAAAATCTATTTTCTTCTCACTTGCCTCAACTGTATATGTGAAATTGTAGTACTCTCCTGTTAGAGTATTACAATATGGGCATAATGTCACATATATCCACCACAAAGTAGATAACATTGACCAACATAGTGGATATGAATGTCAGTGTTAGTGTACAATAGGCTAATAGGTAGGCTATAGGCTAATTTTTTTTCTAGACTATACTTTCAGGATATTTCATTATCATGTACAAGTAGTGAGAACATTAATTTTTTCATTCTCAAATGCAGTATCCATCACTAATCTTTATATGTGTTTTAGCAGTTCACCATTCTTAAGTAAACCAATACACACGATGATTTGCAAGTTCCTGTATGTAGATTTATAAACCGTGGTCCCCAATATATCATCATCTTACATACTTACACACTCCCTATATAGGCCTGGCCTACACACAAATATACAATTCATGGGCCATAGGGGATTTCATTCATCCAGAATGCGTAATATTGTGTCCTTTTATAAATACAAATTCAAACAGAAATTCATTTGGGAACAGATGTTCACATTAACTTCCTGTCAGACTCTTTAGTTAACAAATTGTTTAAGTAAGTTTACTATTGGAAAGTATGTCATTGTGTTATTCTCTCTGGTTCCCATTTCCTACAGCATTCTTGCAGTTTTGTCATAGCAGATGTAAATGTACACAATTGCCCAAGCACTGAGTTACTACAAATGTGATTTGTCAACAGAAAGCTGTGTACAGTGATTTAGAAAAAATGTGTTGAATAAACATTTATTAATTTAAGTTCATTTAGAAAATAAGATTAAACATTTATTAATGGAATTAATTTGAATTGTACTCTTTCTACATTGCTGTGACAGTTGTCTCAGTTTGTTCATGCAAAGCTGTTAGTTCATACAATTCTTTAGTCTAATTGTACTCTTGCTGTGAGCTAGAGTAAGAGGAAATATTTCTTAAAAACTTGTTTGTATGTTCTGAATTGTAATTGTGTGTGTATGTGTTACTGAATTTCAGTCACAGACGTAGGATTGGGGTTTAGGGAGCTCAGATCCTCTCTCTCTAAATTCAACTAAAAAGTACTATTGAAAAAGTAATATTGCATCATTGTATTACCCTTTAAGGTAGATCTAAATATTGTTTATAATAAGCAATAATAATTAATTATGTGTAGAAATGCTGTTAGTAGATGGGTGACAGTCCCCTTCACTTTCTCTTGACCTCCCTCCAAACAAATTTCTTTTTATGCCCATACTACAAATGTACATTGTATATAAACATAATCAACTACCACATATTGCTGAGAGTTAGTAATGAGTTTACCAACTCTCACACTTCTGCTTAACTTGATGTAAGCATGATACATGTAGAAAGTTCTTAGAATATATATAAAAAAACAGTTTAGTGTAAAAGGAGTTTCCTTTCCAAAATAAGATTCTCTTTGGCAGCTGCACACTTTTTTGAATGTTCAAGTTTTTGGAATCGTTCTTGAAATTTAAATTTGTTCTCTACTTAGCTTTCTGTAATTTGAATTGATGATAGACAGCACCATAGAAGTTGATGAATATGACAACATAACTTTTGTCTTGCTCTTTTTGTGTAAATGAATGTTTTGTTCCAAGGGAGACAGTGTTGATTTCCATTTAGACAGCTGACATTTTGCCTGTTGATTGTACAAAAAACACTATATCATGTCTGATATGATTATGTTGTTGAAAAAAAGCCACGTGATTTTGCTTATTGTGTTCACAGAATAAGATAAGATAGTGATAAGGTAAAATCTAATGACACTGTCATTCATGTTTCTGTTTGTAAACCTTTTTGAGACCATGCGTTGATAAACATGATGTATGCAGAGATCGCTGCAGAGCGTAGTGTTATAACTTCCCACTGACATTCTATATGGCATCATTATCCATGATAACACATCCATTTTGCTTCTGCCACTTCACACTCAGTGTTTTTATGTTTGTTGAAACCGGTAAGCATATGTTATGAAAAGCACAATCAACACTAATGCACCCTTCACAGAAATGCTATTGCCACTCATTAACTTGGTTTCTCATGTAATGTTAATGTTTGTGACGGTGGTTATCCTGAAACAAATGATAAAGTTTGGTATTTGTATGCTGCACAGATATGGACATCTTGAACTTTTAATATCATATGCATGGCACATAAACTGGTGTTTCCACACTAGTTAACTTTTTTTTTCAGTTTTTTGTGCATAATTTTTTTGAAAATTAAGCTGAAGAACTAGCATTACGAACTATGTTTAGCCTTTTTGATTTTTTTATACACTTTTTTAAAGTAATCCTAGTGAAAAGGAATTACTAGCATGTAAACTATTGGTTAACATCAGTGTGCATAGAATTAGGCTAATTTAATAATACTGTAGTTTAGTTGTGGTATGCTCAGGGTAACCACTGAACATTGAATAAACAAATTGATTCATTATTACATTCTACTGTACACTGTACACAGTTCAGCCAGTTATACAGACAAGTGTACAGTGTTAATTACCCCCCCCCCCCATGAATAAACTAATACATCTAATTTTTAACTCAAAGTTTATCTCCTTCTCTTTCTCTCTTTAGGTGCAGCATGCATTTTCTTCTGTACCAAAATTCATATCAGTCAGATTTATCATTCTTTCTCTTCCACTTCCTGTTGTTAGGCTATTTCAGCTTTTTTTATGACGTAACTTGTTTTTCGTGCTTTGTCAAAACAAGTGCTATATTAAGACTTCTACAATATTTCTTGTAAGTTAATAGATGTAAATTTCTTACTCTCAGCGTTAGCATACATTTCAGTTCCCGATATTTATTTTACAAATTCTTCTTGTGTCAGACTTAATTCGCATCACTGATCTGATTTTGCGTTGGACCAAAAACTTCTCATTCTACCCCTTCATTCACAGAACCAATTCTAGTTGTTGAGTAATTCATTCGCACTTCACTCCTAGTTATTAATTATAGCAGATTTTACAGTGACAGTTCCACATAAACATTCTTGTAATGACAGACATAGTGTGGCCTGATTGAATGTGGAATTGGGCTTCATATGTGTATGACCAGTACAAGTTTTGGAGCAGCATCTCCAGAGTTTCCTTCTCTGTACTCAATATCCCATGACAGGATTTTATTAATATGCCCAAGAGTCATGGTCTGCTTTTGGTGAGAAAAAAATGTGAGTCTGAATTCGGCCTGAATATTCTCAATATTCAAGAAAAGTTCTTCCAAGCAATCCTTTTAGCCATTCTTACTTTTTCTGAAATGTCAGTCCATAAATTCATGTTTATTAGGTGCCTTCTTGATAGAACTGTTGTGGTATGGGGTTTGTACGTACAGCTAGACTCATACTTTACCATCCACTTCAATTCCACTTATACGTGTACTATTTCCGTTCTTAGTTTAATCCTGGTTAAACAAACGGCATGGCACATCTGAAACGCTATTTGCTGCTTGCAATAGAGGTGTGTCACTCTGACAGAAAGTTACAGACAGCGTACATGTAATATTGATACTGTATAAGCACATGTAAATTGTAATAATTTGTCCTGACCGATGTAAAATTTGTTTGACCGTGTTAGAACGACTGTGAAATATTTTATAACACCAGTTAATGGTTTTTTTTTATTAACTGTTTAAAATTGCAACAAAACAAAAAAGTAAAGATTATTTAAAACGAAAATAGAAGCTGTGATAATTACCAGTCTACCATATATTATCAGTTGCTGTCAGAGAGTAATTCAATCCCTTCCGTACCTGTCTCGGAACTTGTATCATCACTTGAGTCAGCGTTACTGTTGATAAGACTGTCCGACGTTGGTAATGTGGGCAAATACCCAGAGCTTATCTTCTTCCTTGATTATATGCTCGATACTCTAAGGCCACTTGTTTCATTTAACTCCTTCTCTATCAATTTTTTAATATCAGACAGCTTATATATGTTGTGTTGTGATGGCCAGCGTATCCTTTCAACTGGCTCCATATTCATTCAGTATGATTCAGAATACAGTGATAAGGAGGAAGTTTTAAAAGTATGTGCCCCAATTTAAGTGGTGTACAATTTTGCACGTGTGGTGCACATGTATGTAATATATTTATTATTCTAATAAAGGTATGATTTTAAGTAAATCATCTTGTTTTGTTTTTATTTGAATTTGTTCTTTAATTAGTAGATTATTACTATTGTGTTTGTAAAGATTAAGATTTTCCCAGATATTCATTTTGTTACCTTTTTATATTTTTTAAAATTAATTTGACATTTTGATTATCTGGAAATTTATGTGGATAAATGAAACCAAGTTTCAATAATAAGAGACAATTTTATTCATCCATTTACTTGCAGCATTGAGTTCATTGAAATTATGCTTTTACAGGGACTGCACTTTACCACTATAGGATGTCTGTTTCTGATGCAGATTTTAATATCTCAGTCTTTTCCATTATCTCTGTATTGAACAAGACATAAAAAAAGTTTTGTAGCAACCATTTAGTCAATGAGTAATCGTGATAACATTCTGCTGAGTAAATTGGAACTGTAATTAATTGATAACTCTGTGATGTTACTTTTTTAATTTTTATCCTTAGTATAGTGTTTGGTATGTAGTGTTTTTTACAGACGTGAGCTAAAAATAAATGCGCCTATAACTTGAGCATTACATCGTGTCTCAAGTTCCAAACAAAGATTATGTTTCATCAAATCATTAGATTATCTGTTATGTGAAGTATTTGCTGTTGACACATAATACTTAATTTTAAAAATAACATTTTGATTGTGGATCAGAATAACTTGATAATTAAATAAGTAGAATAATTAGTTTATTTTTTATGTAAATAAACAATGTAAAATATAGGTACATAACTTGCAGTAAACAATAAACTTTTCAAATTGTATTCTACTTTGGAACTATGGTGATGATCTTTTTAGGCCATAAAATAAGTATTCAGATTAAATTATATATATATTTTTTAATATGAATATTTTATAATAGGCCTAATTATTAAAATAAAATTATTTTATTGTCCAAGTAAAACGTCAGCTTCATTTATTGATTTTAATAATAACTGTAATAGTATTACTAGTCGCAGATTTTTTATTATGCATTTTATGTGTATAGGGAAATTGCGAACTATAAAAAAGATATGCAGTCGCTAACAGTAGAAAATAAAAGCAGCTTGTGCACAGTTGTGTTTGTCAAACAAGTAAAAACATTATTCCTATAAGTTTATTTACAAAAGCAGTTGTAAATTTGCACAGTACTATTCAATTAAAAGATTATTGTCTGGTAATTATGTACTGCCTTGTATGATATAATGGCACATAATGAAAATGAAACTTTAGAATAACAACCGAGATAAAGGAATAATAGTAATGTTTGTAAACTGAAGTGTCAAACATTCTGAAGAAGTGAGAACACACTTTAACGTCAGTGAATGTGATATATATATAGTGACGTATGTAGCATAGAATAAGCAGTCGAGATAGAGGTTATTGGAATGAAACAAATTTATTTATGATGCTATTAATTTTTCAGACAACCTACTGTGCCTTTAATACAGTTTACAAAAATTAATAATTTGTCTCTGTGGACCTGTGTAACGCGAACTAAAATTTAATTTTTGCACAAAGAAATAAATTGCTATTTAAAAAGTTCTTTTTGTATTATCTAAACTATAAAGTCTTTACTGACATAGCTTCTAATAGAGTCTTTCCTTTAAATAAGTTTTATAAGTGTGCATAAAATAATACAAGTTCACTTCCCTGTAAATGGCTCCAAATTTAAAAAAATTGTAACATTTCTCTCAAGTTAAATGCTTTATTTTTAGTGCAAGTGGGTATAAATTTTCAACTTCTGTCATGATATTCTGTTTGAAAAATGAATGGTGAACAAATATATATTTTGTTAATAATTGACAAAATTTTAAAGGGAATTATCTGAAAGTGACATTTATAATGCAGATAAGTCAGTTAAAAAGCTCACTGTTGACAAGTCAGCCAAATTTTTAAGAGGCAGTCATGTTCCAAAGTGAAGAAGTATAAAGAGAGAAGGGCTGTCATAGTAATCAACATTACTAGAACAATGAAACTGTTGTTGGAAAATCAAAAAAGTACTTGCCATTTTAAAATCATAAAAAGGCTGCTTCTGTACTATGTATCAAACTTATTTGACTTCCAACTAACTTAAAATGAGGCCAATGATATCTATAGCCAGTATACTAAGGTTTGATGAGATCACTGAAAATACATTTTCATAAACTATAAGTTTTACATATGTTTGAAAACATCAACTTGATGAGAAACTAGAATAAAACTTGTTAGGTGAGAAACTAGTAGGGGATGTTGGCCTCATTGGTACAGGAGAAGGTCACCAGTGACAGAAATATCGAAACTGCTTTGTACATTGGTTTTACTTAGCAAATTCAAACTCAGTTTAGACACTGTAGTGATAATGAGAGCAAGCCAGATTTCCATTAGTGCATCAGCAGTGAAGTGTATCCGCCAGCGGACATAAGTTCAAATTTTAACCAGTGGGTGATCATTGTTAATGATGGACAGAAACTGACACCATTTGGCCACGATATTTTGGATTCTTAAATTCTTGTAGACATAGTATAAGATGATGTTGAAGCATAGCAATTTTTTTCTTTATTAGGAAACAGAGAAATAACATAATTAATAAAATTGCAGTATAAATCAATACTCTGCATTAAAAACACTTTCCAAAAAAATGCAGAGTTTGTCTTAACCCTCTACCCGGAACATCCAGGGACACCCGGTTACACTGAACACCCGTCATAATGACCGTTATTTCAGAAAACCAAGATTTTCATTCATTTTTGGGGGGATTTTTGAACTCTTCAATCATTTTGTTGTATTCAGCAACTGAATGGGATAATTCAGAACACAATTTGAGTAAAAATTGTTTATTTAAAAACGTTTAAAAGCAAAACATTGGGAATAAGTCACATTGTATAATAATATCACATTGTATTATTGTATCAGTCACATTGTATAATTCAATCTTCCGCTCTAACAAACAATAAAATGTAAGGAAAAAAACATGAACAAATAAACCGTCTTTCAATAAAATATAAGGAAACAATACATATGAATTTGAAAACTTAAACAAATAAACAGTCTTCCAATTCGAAAATATGTAACTTATTAGCTAAATCACAAGTAGATCAGCCTTACATTCCGTTTAGTATAAAATATACAGTATCACTATCAACTGGAAAAATTAATTCTTTTTTTTTTAAAGTCTACTGACTACTTGAAATATCACAGATTGATTGCTTAAAAAATTTGAATAAAAAGAAAGTACAAATTATTTCAATACAAATAAGTTAAAAAAGTTTAATCACTATCAACGAGACAAATTAAGTTTATTTCTATAAATGCTAATGACTACTTGAAAAATCACATAATATAGGTAATTCAAATTATGAATTACTTCAAAAACTTGAATTAAAAATATTAAAATAATTTCAATGCTAAAATTTAAAAAAATAAAAAGTCACTTCGTACAACACAGGAACACTTCAGTTAGATACACAGCTTTTGCAAATTTTTCTGGAACATTCCGCACATACAGCTTCGTCACATTTTATGCATTTAAACCCTGCCTTCCTTTTCTTTTGGTAAGGACAAAATCGGCAAGTTACCCTGCGTACAAGTTTATCTTTTCGAGGCCCAATGGAAGACGTTTCTTGACGTGAATTCGAAGCTGCACCTCCGTCATTTGATGCCCGTCGTCGCTCTGACTCTACTCTCAATTTAGTCGCTTCTTCAGCTGCTTGAGAAATAATGGCCCGCAGGTCATTAGGCAAATTAGATATTCCCAACCTCATCTGAAGGCAGTTGTGAACTAATCCGAATGCGACCTCTCTAGTAAAGTTATACCTCGTCATTTTTTTGTTTTCTTTATACATTGCATGCAAGGTATGCACATTCGAGACTGCCACGGCTATAATGTGATAAAAAACAGCCAGTGGCCACCTCCTTGTTTTGCGGTTTGCGCTGTAATTACTGCACTTCATATCCAAAGTATCAACGCCACCCTTCGTGTTATTATAGAAACCAATTATTTCAGGTTTGTTTGCCCTGTAATCTGTAAATTCAGTATGGTGCATTGATGACAGGAGGACTACGGCTTGGTTCTTTTTAGGAACGTAAGAGAGTAGTGTGAGATTTAATGTGAAACCGTAGAGACTGATGAAATCGTCCACGCCCAAACGGAAGACCCGTCATTTTGACCGATTAGGTTAGCAAGAACGTAACTTACCAAAAAAATTGTGAGCGGCAGCACACCTGCGATGTTACGTGGCCACGTGCAATGATCCAACTGATGATGTCACTGGGAGCCAGCCAGGTGAAGCGACGCGCGCGCCCCATATTGGTGTAAATGTGAACTTTAGCGGTCATAATGACCGATATTCCGGGGAGAGGGTTAAGAAGTATAATAATATTCAGAATTATAGTTATAAATTAACAGTAAGTTTGTTAGTTTTATTTGTAAATAATTATGGTAATTCGTTTTGTTAATTTTATCATTTACCACAGTTGGAAATCAGGATCAGAGCTGATGAGGACAGGAGAATTGGTGATCCAATGAAGAGGGATTTCGGCATTGGGCCAGGTACCTGGCTCAGGGGAAAACAGGCAGCTACAAAATCGAATCTAGAGCAAGAAATAAGAAGCAACTAAAATGAATAGGGAATTAAAAGAATTTGGGAAACATACAATAGGAATGAGATACAAAATGTGTATAGAAGTCTAACGGAAATGGTAGTACAGTAGACTCCCGGCTATCCGGACTAATGTGGCGGAAGGGCAGGGCGGATAACAAAAAAGCCGGATAGGCCGGAGTTTTATAATTGCTCACTGCTGCCCATATCATTAAAAACACACTTTTTGTACCAAAACCCGCTCTTATTCATATTTTCTGACCTCTTAGTAGAGGCCAGTACTTTATAAATGTTTGTTGTGTACTGTACTGTATGTTTTAAAAATTGGGCAGCACACCACTTTTCAGTTTCTGCTCGACTTTTCTCCCAGTCACCAACTGTACTTTTCCCCAACTCCTAACTCCGAAGCAATAGTTTTTTTCGTTACCCCAGAGTCCAGTCGTTTTATAGTGCGTAGTTTCTCCCCCATAGTCACTACAGCCTTTTTCGTTTATCACCCATTTCGTAATCTTCATTAAAAGAAACAATGAAGCACACCAACAAACAATTTACGAATGTAATCAAGAACATTGGCAAACGTCTTCCGCACTTGTTGACATCCTATACACAACTGACGAAACAAAAAGTAGGTAGCAGGGAGGGGGGAAATCGTCGCTTTTCATGTCGCAACTTGTGTTTTACACATGGCATGTAGGTTCAAAAATAGGCCGGATAGTACGGAGGCCGGATAGTCGTGAGTCTACTGTAATTATCAAATATAATACATTTTAGGTTAGTTGTCTCCAAGTCGCTTATATTAATATATGTAGACGTATTTACCAGATATCCGTCGTGCGACTTCATTTTGACGCGTTTCGGCAACGAATTGCCATCTTCAGAAAACTTGATCACTCATTAGAGATCGTTAAAAAATTAAAATACTAAAATCGTTACAGTAAAAGTGCACTTTTACGACAGGGAAATTCACATACGTGAACATGAAATTTTATGTTTCTCGCGTGGCTATAAACACGAAACATAAGCCACGCGAGAAACAAAGTTTCATGTTCGTGTATGTGAATTTCCGCTGTCGTAAAAGTGCACTTTTACTGTAATGATTTTAGTATTTTAATTTTTTAACGATCTCTAATGAGTGATCAAGTTTTCTGAAGATGGCAATTCGTTGCCGAAACGCGTCAAAACAAAGTCGCACGACGTAATTATCAACCTAAGGAAGAACTGTGTGTCAAAACAAGGAACGATAGTAGTTGAACCAAAAGATATATTACAAATGTGCATGTGGAAAATTGTACTTTTAAGAAATACTGAGTAAACTACTGAAGTTTCATGAGAGAGAATAAACAGTAATGATTATATGATTATTATAATCAAATAGATATTACAACAGATAGAGAGATATAAATATGTACTCAAGAAGGACAAAAATGTAGTATAAAAAGGCTTGTAAGAACAACAAAGCACTGGATACCAATAATACACCATCAGACTTAATAATACTGTTACAATGGTCTCTCCTATCGTTGTATGGTACTGTGGAAAACAAAATACAAGACACCAATGAAATTTCTAATAACCAGCTTTAATTAACAGTTTGAAATCAGCAAGCTATTCAACAAGATTATAATTCGAATTAATCTGTCCACACAAATAATAATGTCAATGAATTCCGCACTATAATTACTTTTAACTAATACTCCTCTTGAGACGCACTAATCACCTGACATAAAACTGACTTCCAATCGGCAGGTGTTGGCTATTTATAGTCTGCAGGGTTCCATAATCTGCGTCCTTAACAGGCACTTGAAAAATCTAGAGGATACTTCAGCGCGGCCGTGGTGGAAACACGCACGAACTGGGCTAACCGAGAAATGTGTAGAACAACGTTATCTATAGTACCAGAACGTTCTGTAATGCATAACACTGCGCCTCCTTAAGTCTGTTTGTCCTGAACTGGTAAACCATCTCTGAAGAAATACTTAGCCAGGTGATCTAGGTGGATGACCTTAAAGTTTCACTTACCTTCCTGTTGAATCCAATAGACAACATCGGTGATTCTCTTTTTCACAGTGTAAGGTCCTTCCCAGTTAGTCTGAAGTTTATGTGAGGAACCACGACAGCACTTTGGGTTGAACAACCAAACCTTATTTCCTTCTTGGAAACCCAAACTATTGCTGTGAATGTCATACCGAGTTTTCATTTTATCGCCGGCTATCTTCAGTCGTCCTCTTATCAAGCGATTCATTTCGGGCAGTTTGTTTTCTAATTGCGAGGAATAGTTCTGTGTCTCTTGGGACTGTGTCAGGTGATCCAAACATCAAGTTCCCAGGAATACTAGTCTTCCACTCAACTACTAGTTTTGCTGGAATCATTCCCATTGCATCATGTACTGATGAACTATACATCTTTAGCTGGTCCTAGTCTGATTTGTTTCTCATCAACAACCTCTTGCATAACTTCATCTTAAGCAATTTTTCTCCCGGGCGCTTTCATTTACTCAGGAACAAGCAAAAGCCTTTCCTCGACACCTATGGCTTGACAATCACTTCTTTTGTCGTTATACACATGGGTACGTCCTCTGCCAGTTATTTCTCCATTTCCGCTTGCAATAGGAAGGGTTCCTCTTGACCACACCTGTTGACTTCTTCTTCGGCCATTGCCACATGCTTGATAATGGTTAGCAGACCCTATCATTCTAGCCATACAAAGCTTTATCTTCTCTTGGCCAACCGTCAGGACATTCTCTCTTAAGTCCACAATGAATCCGTAGGCACTCATAATGTCCGTGCCAAGAATAACTTCATCGACAATGTCTGCAACGAGCATTTGGTGGCTAAACTCGAGGAGACCCAGGCGTACACGTACGTCTACCTTTCCTAACACTTTGACTGGGGTTCCAGTTACAGTCTGTATTGTACAAGAGCTAAATTGAGGCTGGCAGTTGCTGACTAAGTCAGGGCACACATTGGATACTATAGCTCCCATGGCAACTGTAAATTCTGCTGGTTTGTCTTTAATTAATTCTTTGACAATCAGGTTACCTACCTGTGGTTTTATGAAGCATGGAGACTCTCCATTTCCGTATTTTTACATCTCCAGTTGGTGCATTCACACTCTGCTCTCCGATTTTGTGTCTACCAACAGTCTGTGTGGAGATGGCCACTTTTCCCACAATTGTAACAATTAGATCTTTTGTCTTTATCCTTTGGTTCAAAAGATAGTTATGGCGCTACTGACTTCTTAAACTGTTGTTGTTGAATCGTCTTTATTCCGACCGTTATGACGATACTGTGATATTGGATCCATTTTACTACAACATGATGACATACTTGGATTAGTGTAGGTCACCGACTTGGCAGCTTCAAAACATAGAGCATGAACAAGAGCTTCTGAGCTATTCTGATGACGTGCCATTCTTAACACTTGTTGTACTTAACAGTCTCAGATACCGTCAATAAACACAATGTGAGCAATCCACGTTCGGAAGTCCTCCGATTCTTCAGGATAAGCCAATCTCGTCAGTCGGTCAATATTTGCTTCAAACTCCTGGAGGATTTCCCCAGAACGCTGTTACCTCACTTTAAGTTGAACACGGTACACTTCGCACAAATGCTGGTCACTGTACAGAGCTTTTGTTAATTCGGCATAGGTGTTCTGACTGTCAGGTGGCACTTTCAGTCAGTATTAGTTCTGTGGCAGGTCCTTTTAAAGCAAGAATGAATGAAAGACCTCTTCTTCTGTCAATTTGTTTAAGCGAGTGGCATTTTAAAATTGGCGATGATAAGTTGCCCAGTGAGTGCTTCCATTAAACATTGGGACCTTTGCGTAAACTGGCCCTAATACAGTTAATGGGGTTTTTGGTTTCTGTGATATTTTGAATCTTCTTCAGCATTTATTAGTGGCCTTTCTTTATCAACTATTTGTTTCACTAAATGTTCGAGTTCCTTTTTAATTTGTTTTATTGCATTTGTAATAGAATCTTCTAAACTTGACATATTTGCTTTTCCATTTTTGTTTGCATTTTGCGTCCTGTCGTTTTTCTGCTTCTTCTGCTTCCTGTGTTTGCCGTAGTGTTGCTCAGAATGCTTCAATCACCTGGCTGGTATCCATGTTAACAGATTAATTACAATGTACACTATTCTTGTACAAAGTCTACTCTGTTTCCACTGTTAAAGATTCTGACCCACTGTTACAACGGTCTCACCGTTCGTCGTATGGCATACAGTGGGAAACAAAATACAAGACACCAATGAAATTACTGACTTCCAGGTGTTGGCTATTTATAGAGTGCAGGGTTCCATAATATGCGTCCTTAACAGGCACTTGAAAATTCTAGAGGATACTTCAGTGTGGCCTTGGTGGAAACACGCATGCACAGGGCTAAACAAAAAATGTATTGAACAACATTCTCCATTTATCCAGTGGATCTCATCTCACAGAGGCATGTTGGGAAATGAGACAGCAGACATCTTGGGAAAGCGAGGGACAATCTACTACCAGGAAAGTACCCACAACTTCAGTACCCTAAGAAGACTAATGACAGGGAAAACAAACTCTCGCTTCCAGGAAGAAGCAAGAAACACATCAAAAGGAAAAACATGGTCAGGGATTGAACAGTTATGGAATAAAAACTGCAGAAAACCCAGGAAGGAAGCAGTCGCCAACTTTAGATTGGAAACTGGCCATGACTGTCTCTCAGCGCATCTCTACAAATTAAAAATTTCCACCACAGAAGAATGTGTATTGTGCAGGAGAGAAGACTCTAAAATGAATAAACATCATCTATTGGAGTGTGTGTGAAGCTGAACCAGAAAATGCAAGAACTCAGAAAGTACAGTGGTCTTTATTGGGAAGCTCGGTACCAAATGGGTTAAATGTACCAAGGGGGAGCCATTGGAAAACAACAACAACAACAACAACAACAACAACAACAACATTCTCCATAGTACCAGAACGTTTGGTATTGTGTAAAAATGGTAAAAACTTGCTGAAGAGGTATATAAAATTTAAACACAATATGGGACACTGAAAAAGTACTAGGAGAATGGAAAACAGCAGTAATTTGCCCATCTATAAGAAGAGAGGAAAAATGTACAGATTACAGGAATATATTGCTTTTGTTTATTACATAAAATCTCACTGACCTACATGATATAATAACACCACACATTGAAGAGAATATTAGCAGACCATACACACACGTTCTTCCCATGGAAAAGTGCAGCATAGGGAAGGATTCGCCCTGCTCTTTTAAATGGGTGACATGTGGTAGTGTTTTGTGCTTAAAGTCACATGTGTCACTCCACAGCCCACACCATCAGTTGTTTTATGTTGCTCAAGATGAATGACATTAAACAAGTGAGCAAAGACGAATCTTACAGAATTCGTCAAAATTTACTGTGTGCATCCAGCTTTGTGGAAAGTGAAATCAAAAGAAT
The DNA here is from genome assembly GCA_034769895.1 of Magicicada septendecula. NCBI lineage: Eukaryota > Metazoa > Arthropoda > Insecta > Hemiptera > Cicadidae > Magicicada > Magicicada septendecula. The sequence continues at coordinate 198,570,222 of CM068376.1, read as the reverse complement.
ATGTTAACAGACATTTAAAAAATATCTGATGTGAGTAATATCTTGTCCAGTTTTACTACAGCATAGACCCTAATGCTGATAAGGATTTTGCAGCAAAAAAATCAAGGCCATGAGAGGCTGATTTAGGAAAGACTTGAAGAAATATTTACAGTTATTTTTGTTACTTTAATAATACTTGCCTATTATCCAAGTACCTTTAAGGTAAGGTACTTGTCTGTTAGCCAAACAACCTCATATTTTGCATTTAATAAATCAACTGTACCTTTAGACTACAACTGAAATCACATTCTAGCACATGTATCATGTGAAAAATGACATTTATACTCCAACAAACAGTTTTATTTTTAATAAAATAAAGACAATTTATGTGAACTACCGCCAGAATCGATATGATGCTTGAACATAAGGAGGAATAGTGTGTATGGTTGCTTAAGGGTGTATTACACAAACACCGATTCTTTAAATGAATAATTTCTAATTAATGAAATTGTAATGCCTCCTAATCGTAATAGGTTTTAATGGTTGCTAATATTATTTTATTGTCACTTAACTATCATAAAAACACCTATTGTGGGTTAAATCAGCATTATTAAGGTGACGTGCAAGTGTTTTAAATCAATCTGTAAACTATGGATTGTAACAGGAGAACTTCTCACAAATTCACCAAGTAGGCTACTCACACCTGTACACAGTAAACACCAAGGGATAAACCATGGAACTATGAAAATTTTGAGGTGACAACATGCCATGATAAATGACACGGCAAATGACAGATTTTGTCTGTACACATATGATCTCTCCCTGGAAAACCAAATGCCCTGTGCTATCATCTACAAAAACATTCCATATCTACTTACCATGTGTGGGCAATGGCAGTTTTTTCCACGTGCCGTTCTTTCTTCTGCCATTCCCATACATGCCATTCCCGTACACCATGTTTTACAGAGGATAGAACGTGTGTACATGGATGGCTATTGGGGAATGTCAAGGGGATTTAGGTGATGCCAGTGTACAATTTATTAACAACTGTACACAATTTGACTGTGTATACTCCAGCTGTTTGGTGACTTTAAAGAAGCCTAGAATGTAGTGTCTCTTATGTGGAAAATTGTAATAATGGTACGAACATATACAGATTGTAATGTCTGTGGCACAGTGAAAAAAGAAATTAAAAAAGAAAACAGTGCACACTGCTTAAACTCTGTAAAGTGATGGCTATACTGACTCCGTGAATAGAAATGGCCACCCTACAGCAAGAAATGTGAAGGGAAAACAAACCAAATATTGTTTTAATCCTTTACATTGTTGATGATGGTGATGATAAATTCAGAAGTTGATTAACAAGATTTTAACAATAGTAACAAGATTTTATGCCAGATATATACCCTGGATACCGTTTTCAAGCTTTTAATTTAATATACAGTGGAACTTGCTTATAACAAGATTCAAGGGACCGGACATTGGGTGCTCGCTACATCCAAGTTGTCAACCCGCAAGCCTAAATTTTATGCCATGATTATCGAACACACAAGAAAAAAGTTTATGATAGAAGAGGCTTTGCACAATAAAATTTGCACATGTTTTATATTCTACGCTTAAAAGTGAATGTTAGACTTTTAATATTTTTAGACACTAACATTCTTTGCTGAATATTGGCGTATAGGGCATTTGTGAAATATAGTAAAAGTAACCGTACAGTAAAAATTTACCAAAACTCAGCCGGCTATCTGGAAAAAAAAAACGCAAAACTTTCCGTGCCACATGTGCAATATTTATTTTTAAATTACAAGAAAATTCACTCTAATGTATTTGCCTTTTTGTTCTTTGTTCTAAATGGAATCGCCAAAATTATATTTTGCATACAGAACTTAATAAACCTTTAAAAGTCATATATTTTTGTTTGTTTAGTAACTTTGCATTTGTAGATATCGAAACAGTTTTGTAACTTATTTAAATATTCCAAGAATTCATCACTTACATTATTAATTTCACTAAATTGCGTTAATGATTTTAAACGAATGTAACAGCTTTTTTAAACCTTAACCCGTGAACAAGCCTGTGCTAAAATGCTCATTATAACCAAGTCTGTAATGTGTTCCTACTCATTAAAAGTGAGTTTACTTATCATTATTAAGATACAAAACCAAACAAATCTCATACTTTTGCTCATTACTTCTGAGTTCTCATTATAAGCGAGCTTGTTGTTCAGGAGTTCCCCTGTAATTCAAACGTTTGTTTTATACCATTAAATATTAATTTAATTAATTGCATTTATTATTCAAAAGGGATCATTTCAGAAACTGTATTAGCAGTTGTTTTTTACCAGCTATTTTTTTTTTTTTGTCTGAGTTAGCATAGTTCAGTCTGTCTACATCAGTTGGTGGCCAGTGGATTTACATTTAATGGAGGGCCACTGTAAGCTTATGTGTCACTTGTTCTGTGTTATGTACATATACATCTAGTAAAGGCAGTAATTTTGTTGCATGAATGTAACCGCTTGTTCCACCTTTGGAAGAAGTCAATCTCAAGCACCTTCACCAAACCTATTAAATATTGACAGGTAAGGTCCCATCCCAATGATAACATAGTAGTACCTATAAATCTGACTGTTTCAAATACAGTAAAGTTTTATAATACTGTGTGTGTAGTATATTGTAATGTAACAGTCTGTTTCTTATTGTTTTTATGTATTTATTAATTTTTTCAGCACTACCTGTTTCCAAAATATCCTGATATGGCTCGGCGTCTGTTCAATTTTCTGTTGAGATCTGGTGGAATAACAAACTCTACAACTATAATATCACAAACCGTGTTCCGTACACAAGCAGAGAAATTAATGGGGGTTATGGCAGATGACCAGCAAGTACAGATGTATGTCACGGTGAGTATTGTTTTCCACATATACAGATAACATTGTTGTCAGACCAAGTAGTAGGGTTACCAGATGCAGATTATTAAAAGCAGGACATTTTGCTATAGAAAAAAAAACAGGACAAAAACAGATAGATCGTTCGTAGCACTAAAATGATATCAACAGATGAATACAAAATTAAATGAAATACGCAGTCCCTCCGATTGGATTGTTCAGCATCGAGAATAAACTTTCTATGAATGATGCCGATCACTCCGATCAGTGTATTATTATTATTACTATTTTTTTTTTCAACTCAAAAATTAGGAAGTAAAGCTTTAAAGAGTCATTATACATAATTTTGAGCACATTATCAACAAAACTGCCTTAAAAAAATTTGGCCCCCAATTTACATCATTGAAGCTTTTCAGCAGTCAACCTGTTAATATAGATACATTGTAATAATAAAAAGGCACACCACTTTTGAAAAGAGCATGTGGCTCTGTGTATGTGTGTGTGTGTGTATGCGTGTATGTGTGTGCACGCACGCATAAATAGATACATAGCCTCAACAGTCTTCTTATTTCCTGTAGATATGCATGTTTTGTGGTACAGGGGTTTAGTTGTATTATGTTCAGTTAGTTATTCATACTGTAGGAATTGTTTTATATACAGATGGGGACACAAGTTGAACAGATATGGAGGGGCTATACAACATGTAAAAATACAGACGCATCCTGCCAAATATGGGTGTCTATCTGGTAATCCTACTATGTTGTGTGTGTGTGTGCACGGGTGCACAGCGACATGCGCATACATGTGCACAACCAAAGACTAATAGAGAAAGTATATCCTATTTGAAAATTTTCAGCAACATTTAACAAGTTTAACAACATTTGAAAATATGCTAATAGTGGACACTCATGCACACAGTGGCGTAGCTAGGCTTTTTGGAGCCCAGGGCAAGAAGATCGTCAGCCACCTCGCCTTCACAATTAAAAGGGGGCAAAAGAGCAAAACTGAAGGCCCATCCAGTGAACAAAGTACTTAATAAGTGCAAACATGTGGAATTTTATATGAAAGCACGTCCAGAAACGTCTTAATATTTGTTAAGTCAAAATTAAGAAATTACATATAATGTAACATTAAAAAATTAGAGCCGAAAATATATTAAATAAATAAAATCTACTGCCAGACCTTACCTGTACGCAATCACAACACTTACCTGTTATTTGAATTTTACCAGAAGACCAAGGTCGCCACGGTATTTTTAAATAGGTTATAATACCGAAACCTTCCACACTTTACCTTAATAAAAAAGGGACAATTTTGCTATCTGACCACACCCAATTAATAATTCCGAAAGATTCCGGAACGTTTAGACGAATCTCGCAACACAGAAATGAGAACGTGGTAATGACGAAATAACTTAGACTAACACATTTTTATCTGGAAATTAAATAATTTTAATTACTTGAAAATTAGTTTAAATATTTTGACAAGAACCCTACGACCAAATGTGAATTATACATTTAGGTATTATGTTTACATTGAAATATTAATGCATTAAGTATTGTATTTAAATATTCATTATAAAGCAGCCCATTCTGCCATCCACTCATTCACACAGTATAATATATATTCCCCTTATTTTTTGCTCGAGTCTTAAATTTGTGATTGAAAATGAATAATAGTTCGTGAATAATAATAATTAAAATTGAATAACCATGGTGGGTTACGTAACGCTTGGAGTTCCGTTCGCCACGTGCTGATGGATAGATGCATCTGAATATTTGTCCGTCACGAACACTTTTAATTTTCCTATGTCACTTCACTTATTATCATTTATAATGTCACTCCACTTATTCACGCCGATTGATCTTTTTCCACTAAAACTTAAAGTTTTTTAGTAACCGCGAGTCTTGGCTAGCGTCCGGCCGCCGCCGCGGCCATATGTAGACTGCTAACATGGACCGCGAGCGGGAGGAAGCGGCGGTTCACGGCCACCTGATGTTCGTCGTCGTATAATGTTGATTTGCTGTATCGTATTCACTCTATACATGGAACATAGTCGTTATTTGTGTGGTAACCGGGGACGATATTTGCCTCTGCTATACTGATGTCACTAGCAGCGGGCGTGGCTTAAATACATTTCGTGTAGCTGGCTGGTTGGTTTTACAAATTGTTCATTCCAGCGCCATTTTTTGCATCGACGTGGGAGTTTCACGGCGTCACATCAGCGCCCCGTCCTGAGATGTTAAGGGTGGGCGTCATCACACATATACAGAGTTCTGAGAATTTTTAGGGTGGTACGAATTCCTTGCCGCATTACTCAATAGAAATTGCGCCTCACCTTTGTCTCAAACTGTTCTACTTGCCATGTGTTCTGTTGTAATGGAAATAACGTTTGCCGTATAATAAGACTTTCATAATAAATTTTTTATAAAATCCCGCAAAATGAAATAAATAAAAATATAAATATCCCATACTGTAATAAATAAAATAACCCAATTTAGACACGTTACAATACCCCGTCAATGAGAATTCTGCTGTCCAGAACAGAATAAATCTCATTGATAAAACCCCTAAGAGGACTGGTGAGGAACTGGTGCCAACAACCCCCTTGTTCTTACTCTACATGGGTACACGACCCCCCTGGTTCGGCGACTATGGACGCATCTGAACGAGATCACTGGACTTCTCCGTAAGAGATCCCAACACCGAAAAATCGAACAGACACGTACCACAGCACACCTCACCTTCTAACATGCTACCCCCCAAAATCCTCAATCCCTGGCTTAAATTATTCCAGATCCTCCACCGATATGTTTCCCCTTGTATGCAAGCTGGGCTGCCTTTAGCAGATACTGGGCTCACACACACTCACATTACATATTATACATTGAAAAATTCTTTAAAATTTACTATTTAATCAAAGAAAAAAAATTCAAAATAAAATATTGTATCAAAAAATTCTCTTCCTTATTTTCTGTTTTATTTAAAATGAGTTAATTTAAACATTTCTTATAATTAAACATATCCTTACCCTAACATGTGAATACTTAGAGTCTAACAATACAATGCAATACAAAATAAATCAATAAAAATAAACATGTTTAATACACAAACAATAAAATAATCAATACTTAAAATATTCATTAGCTGGCAGGCGAAAAATCAAGATTTTTTTTTTTTCAAAAAAATATATTTTCAAAAAATTTTAAAATTCAAAAAAATTTAAATTCATTAAAAGGTTTCCTTTACAGATATAAATTATTTAAAATGTGTTTGAATTGATCAAATAAACAAAAGTTGAACTAATCTCCTTACTAAACAAGCTTAGTATGTGTGACCTCATCAGCTGATCAAAACTAGGTCAAGTCCAAAACCTTGACCTACATGTGTTATGTATAAGTTCTATCTGAAACACATTTAACATCTGGAATAAACTAACTTGAAACACAAAACATAATAAAACTAAACATTTAAAATAACAAAATATTATTATAAATAATAAGCAAATTGACATTTAAATTATTCAAAATAAACAATTCTTGATTTTACATGATTTCCAAATGCTATCAAAATTTTGTCACTGGTTTCAAAATAAAATTTTTTATATTCTTATAGATCTCTTTCTTTACTTAATAATCTTGTTCTCCATTACTATGGGTGATCTGAACATTTATCTCATTTAAATTACTACTGGCTCGGTATACACATATAATCTTTCTCCCTTTGACTCTAACCTCTAACAACTGTAACTCACATGACACCCATCTCTATCAGAAACATCTATCCCAAAACACTCTAACCCCAACTTATCATTAAACTCAATTCGCCACCTTCTCTCTATATATAAAAAAAAATACTCTCTAACCCTTTGTACATAGGATACGTGTTTCCCCCCCCAAACTCAATTCCCTTATCTGGCCCCTGGATTCTACCTAAGGCGGCCCCGTCACACTAAATCGACCCCAATCCCGTCCCAACTTATCATTATGTTGCGGACTCCCACATTACACTACCCCCTACTACAAAATTGCCATCCCCAAAATCTCAATCTCATTACCTCACTTCATTACAACAAAATAGCAACATCATTAATTATAAACAACAATATATCACTCAAAACTCCGCATATATTCTCCACAACTACTGTGTCAACATCAATATATTAACTCAAAACAACATTACATTATTTCGATCTTTACTACTTCAACTCTAACTTCAACTTGGACAGATCTATATGTCCCACAAAATATTCATCACCTAAAAACTATCTCTTGTTAACTTTCACAAATTGTTACTTTATTTCTCATTTTATCAAGTTATTTTTATCATTGCTTTAAAACATCTGTAATACATTGAACCACTACATTAAACCTTAATTACTTGGAACATTTATAAACCAATATACCAGTGACATCTTATTGCTGATCAGCTGATCTACTAACACAATGAAAACATATCTCAAAATTGAACAAATTATATGAAATATATATATTTTTATTTATCATTACTTCTCACCTCATTGTTTCCCCTCTCTCTGATTCTGATACTTTGTGTTAACCGCCTGCCAGACAGTTTAATTATTGGCTTAGTTTAAAATATACACACATAATGAAAACACATATTGTTATCAATGCTTATATCTAACCTACGATAATGAAATAATACATTTAAAAGCATGCAATGAACACCTTATATTGAATGTATGAGCATCTAGTTATTTAAACAGAGCACAAGCATTTTTATTTGATCAAAATTGGAATTACCAAAAAAAATTTTTTTTTATGTTGTAAAATTTAAATTCGTGACTCATCTGAGACACCTCCCAGCCACACACACTATTTTCAAATTTATTATTAATAATTGTCATCTATCATCATTCCATTATTATTAAATTTTTTAATTATCATTTTTATTGAACACAATTATTTCAAATAGTCTCACTATTGAATTAAAAGAATTAAAATCTTAGTTACACCTGTAAACATTTTTATTATACATGATTCATACTGTAAAAGTTCTATACTTACAGTCCATTTAACATGATATATACAAAACATATTCACCATACCACATTACTTTCACCTCACCTCTGAAACATTTAACATAAATATTAATTTAAATCAAACAATTTATCATTTAATTACAAAATTCATCTCGTAAAACCATTTGACTTCAAAAAAAAATTCAATTATATAACTTTTAAATCAATCAAAATATTTTAAACATTTCAAATTGTTTCAATTAAATTCATTATTAAAATATAAATTCCATTATTATTGTTTGCCATTATACAAATTAGCCAATTACTGTTTCCAAAATTAATGTTATTATTTCTTTAAATTTATTAATCTTATTATTACAACAATTAATTACCTACATACACTGTTCACTTACAATTGGCTTTACTACATATTTATTTACAAATCTGATTCATTATTTATTCAGTTATCACATTTCAATGTCCAAATCAGCTAAGTCAAAACCCTTAAAACAAAATATTTAACTGTCTTTTACTGTTTTATGGTTTAGCCTCCATCGTCAAAAAGATATCTCACGTATTTATAGACTAAATGATTTTTGTCCACCTTTAGTTTATTATTATTGTTTTCATAAACCATTATTTCTAAGTTCATCATCATACCATTTATTATCTCATACAACCTGTCACGATCAATTAATGTTATCCAGTCTCCGTCAGTAAATTGTCTCAATACCCAGTCAATTATTTTATCATTATTTATAACAGTGTTATTCAGATATTCCTCTCTCTCTCTTTCATCATCTCTCTCCATATCTAACACCTGCACCAACATTTCATACTCTCTATTAATCTCAAAATTTTTTATTTCTCTCTCTCTTTCTTTACAACACCTCTCATAACCACACTGAACTCTCCCATTCCATGCAGAGGGCAATACCATAAAATTATCTAAATACCATCTGGCCCTACCAGATAAACACAAAAAACTTATTTTACCTTCTGAAGAACTCTCGTCTTCTACAAAAATTATTGAGGAACTCTTGTCCTCCATCAACAATTGTGAAGTCTCTGCTTCACATTTAACCCCATAAAAATTTGCCCCCTGTTTCATACCCACAATATAACTCTCTTTCCACTCATTATCTAGCTCATCAACATTAATTACTACGCCTTTACAATCTATTACTTTCTCTCTCTCACTCACTATCTCTATCTCACCGCTATCCAATACTTCATTATTATTATTTAACATTATTACATCACTGGAATTAATTATATCAACATCACCACTTACCTCAAAATTGTAACCATCATAATTATCTCCACTATTCAACACTATTTCTTCCACTATTTTGTCACTATTATTGATTAACTCATTATCTTTATCACTCACCTGGTTAATTATTTCTTCACTATTATCAAAGACATTATTACCACTTACCTGTGTTAACTCAACTTCTGTACTCTCTTTTAACTGACCTCTATTCTCCTCCCGCTTCTCGTCTGGTTTATCAATAGCATTTTTTAGTTTATTAAAACCCTCATCCATTATTTTGTCCCACTCGTTAAAATGTTTATTTATCATATCAGAACCCTTATCCATTTTTGTTTTTAACTCATTAAGTAGGTTAAATAGGTCATATACTGTATACTCTTTTTCTTCCACCCCTACACTATCGTTATCATTAGGCCTATTTTCTGTCTTATTCTCTACCACTGTTATTTCAACTGTCTTACCTTTATCACTGGGCATCTCACTATGTTTATTAATTTCTGCGAATATTCCTTCCTCTTGTTCTTCCATTCGTGTTAATCTATTGTCTAAATTACCCCATTCCTCGTCTGTCATCTCCCCCACAACACCTCGAAATTCTTTCTCCCACTCATCCCACGCAAAATCACTATCATTACTTTGTATTATAGACATTTTTAAAGTTCGTTTGTATAACACTCTTATATATAAAACTACTATTTTTCTATACTCAAAACGCTTAATAACTACTGTGAATCACACCACAAACATAACCTACGTGAATATGTGCGATGCAATTTTTTATACATTCGTCATTACCACATCATATTTTCTGTGTATTAAAATAGGTCTATCTCGTATAAAATTACAATTAAACGAAAATCCTGGCAGCGAGAGCCATTTGTAACATTAAAAAATTAGAGCCGAAAATATATTAAATAAATAAAATCTACTGCCAGACCTTACCTGTACGCAATCACAACACTTACCTGTTATTTGAATTTTACCAGAAGACCAAGGTCGCCACGGTATTTTTAAATAGGTTATAATACCGAAACCTTCCACACTTTACCTTAATAAAAAAGGGACAATTTTGCTATCTGACCACACCCAATTAATAATTCCGAAAGATTCCGGAACGTTTAGACGAATCTCGCAACACAGAAATGAGAACGTGGTAATGACGAAATAACTTAGACTAACACATTTTTATCTGGAAATTAAATAATTTTAATTACTTGAAAATTAGTTTAAATATTTTGACAAGAACCCTACGACCAAATGTGAATTATACATTTAGGTATTATGTTTACATTGAAATATTAATGCATTAAGTATTGTATTTAAATATTCATTATAAAGCAGCCCATTCTGCCATCCACTCATTCACACAGTATAATATATATTCCCCTTATTTTTTGCTCGAGTCTTAAATTTGTGATTGAAAATGAATAATAGTTCGTGAATAATAATAATTAAAATTGAATAACCATGGTGGGTTACGTAACGCTTGGAGTTCCGTTCGCCACGTGCTGATGGATAGATGCATCTGAATATTTGTCCGTCACGAACACTTTTAATTTTCCTATGTCACTTCACTTATTATCATTTATAATGTCACTCCACTTATTCACGCCGATTGATCTTTTTCCACTAAAACTTAAAGTTTTTTAGTAACCGCGAGTCTTGGCTAGCGTCCGGCTGCCGCCGCGGCCATATGTAGACTGCTAACGTGGACCGCGAGCGGGAGGAAGCGGCGGTTCACGGCCACCTGATGTTCGTCGTCGTATAATGTTGATTTGCTGTATCGTATTCACTCTATACATGGAACATAGTCGTTATTTGTGTGGTAACCGGGGACGATATTTGCCTCTGCTATACTGATGTCACTAGCAGCGGGCGTGGCTTAAATACATTTCGTGTAGCTGGCTGGTTGGTTTTACAAATTGTTCATTCCAGCGCCATTTTTTGCATCGACGTGGGAGTTTCACGGCGTCACATCAGCTGTCCTGAGATGTTAAGGGTGGGCGTCGTCACACATATACAGAGTTCTGAGAATTTTTAGGGTGGTACGAATTCCTTGCCGCATTACTCAATAGAAATTGCGCCTCGCCTTTGTCTCAAACTGTTCTACTTGCCATGTGTTCTGTTGTAATGGAAATAACGTTTGCCGTATAATAAGACTTTCACAATAAATTTTTTATAAAATCCCGCAAAATGAAATAAATAAAAATACAAATATCCCATACTGTAGTAAATAAAATAACCCAATTTAGACACGTTACAATAAGTTTAATATTACTGGTATTCGGTTTGTATACATTTATTAGTAACAAATGTAGACTATAAAAAATATAGGAATATAACGAATTTATAACATAAAAATGTTCTAATAAATACGCAAATTCCTTGTAGGTCTAAAGCACATCGTCAAAACAATATCCTAAAGCAACATAAAGTTAAACAAAGAACTACATTAAAAGTAATAAAATAAATCCCTTACCATTACAGGTTAATGGTTCTGTCTTCTATTAATAAACACTTAATACTTAATAAATATTTTAAATGAGACGTTCTAAAATGTAACATTCCTGGTCTCAATTGCTGCAAAGTCGGTTATTAAATCACTATAATCTAAAGATGGAGCACTGTCGTTTTCAATTGAAAGTATCGCTAGATTTGATACCTTGTCCTGAGATATTGTTGATCGTAGGTACGATTTAATCAATTTAAATTTACTAAACGATCTTTCACAAGAAGTCACAGACACTGGTAAAGTAAAAAACATTTTTAAATCTGTTGCTAGTGTTTTGTAGGCTTCTAATCCCATTGAAGAAATGTATTGTAGCAGTCCCTGAGGCGTAAAGTCCATTTGTTCTCCGTTAACTTTTGCCCTTTTTAATAAAAGTACGATATCTTTTAAGTCACTGAACAATTCTTCACTGTTTAGGTCATGTGGATACAGTTTTGCAAGCACCGTGCATTTAATATTGATTTGGGAAAGCTGTTCCTTAAAATGTATATCCCCATCATTTACGTACGCCTCAAATTTACAGAGGAACCCAAAGCTTTTTTCTAACTCTTTTATATTAGAGAAACGGCTTGAAATTTCAACTGACAGTTTGTCCAAAATTTCTATTAGAGAACGTCTCATTTCGTGCTGAACGGTTAATGCAGAATCATCTGCATACTCCCTGGCATCGTGTACTTCTTTCTTATCCTTTTTGCGATACTGACGCCCCATTCATTACATACCTGCTTTCCCTTAAAAATGACATAGTCACACAGCTCATTCCTCCAAACTTTTAATTTGTCCGTTAGCGTTTCCAAAAATGTCAGAGCTTGAATAAAGCTTATTCCTTTGGTCTGCAAGATTTTCTGGATTTTGTCCATAGAAGAAGGAATATCTGTCTAGAAAAAGAGAAAGGTCACAAAAATAAAGTTTTCTATCGCATTAATTATTAATGCTGCATCTTCCCTCGTATCGATTGTTTCATTCGGCGTATCCCTCAGTTCTCCAGTGCAGCGATCACTTCATCCAGCTGAGTGGATATTGCTTTCACCGATCTGCTTTTGAGCTCCATCTGGTATCACAATGTCCTTTTAGTGTAATATTTACGAAGTCTTTAAGAACACTCCATCTATGAGTGGAACAGGGAAAGAAGGTGAATAGACGTTCTACTGTCCCAAAAAATGTCACTGCCTGAACATTCACATGAGCTGCATGAACTCCAACCAAGCTAAGTGAATGGTTGTCACAGGGAACAAACACAGCTAGTGGATTGAAATCTAATATTCTCTTCTGAACTCCTGAATGGATACCAGCCATTGTTGCTTGTTTGTCATACGACTGACCTCTGCAATCGCTAAGAGTCAGTCCATCTCTCACAAGTTTACTTGTAATAGCTTCTGTGATCCCCTCCGCTGTTTTTACTTCTAAAGGAATAAAATCTGTAAAGTAGTAAGCGATTACCTGTATGCGGTCCGCCGTGTGACTTCTCAAACTTGGTTACGTTACACGTTTCAAGGTGTATGCCTCATCATCAGACGTTTAAAAACCAAAAACACACATATCACACAAAACTGCGTTTGTCAAGAAATAAAATTGCAGAAACAAGCATATTATGTGCGCGTGATGTAGGGTGCGCACCCGTTCAAGTATTGTCTGCTACTGATTGGAATTCGTTGAGCAGTCTCAAAGCAGTATCATACAGGCGGTTAGATACAAAGTTCAATTGTTCATTCAGAACACTATCACGACTGCTATCATTATTATATGCATTATAAATTTCCAGCTCCTCCAAGGCATTCATAAATCATTATAATAGCATTATATTATTCATAATAATGATAGCAGTCGTGATTGTGTTCTGAATGAACAATTGAACTTTGTATCTAACCGCCTGTATGATACTGCTTTGAGACTGCTCAACGAATTCCAATCAGTAGCAGACAATACTTGAACGGGTGTGCACCCTACATAACGTGCACATAATATGCTTGTTTCTGCAATTTTATTTCTTGACAAACGCAGTTTTGTGTGATATGTGTGTTTTTGGTTTTTAAACGTCTGATGATGAGGCATACGCCTTGAAACGCGTAACGTAACCAAGTTTGAGAAGTCACACGGCGGACCGCATACAGGTAATCACTTATTATTATATAAAAGTGACTTGGATACCATACGAAACATGAATGTTAAAATCTGTAAAGGCTTCCTTGATATCTACAGAGTTGTGTTTAATTTCAACAATCCTTATAATCTGAGACATTTGTTCTACATGTGCAGCATATGATGTGTAAAATATAATACTAAAGTACTTCACCTTCTTACATGCAATAATAATATATTTGCGCACTCTTTCTCCTAACAGGCTTATTATTTCATTTTGAATAGTTGGCGAACGATACGATATACACCAAGATTTACGAGAAACTGAATCCAGATGAGATCTCATGACAGGGTCAAATTTAGCCAAGTATTTTAACAAAGCCAGAAAGTGTCCAGGATTTGGATCATTAGTAATTGACTCTCGATGTCCTCACAGCACCAGATTTTGTTGTGCAAGTATTTGTACTATGGCAATGACCCGTTTGAGGATTTATTTCCATGTCTTAGCTGCTTTACTCATTTGTTACTGAAGTAGATCATCAATAAGTCCCCCTCTGTTTAAAGAACGTTCCAATTCCTTCCATTCCAAAAACACAGACCGATGAGCAGGACTACTTTCATGATCCTGAATATGAGGATTTGACTTTTGCCATGACGAAAACCCATTTTCACGATTGAACTGGCTTCTTTGTTAGTTTTTTGTGGAAATAAAGTGCAACAAAACAAAATAGAGATTTTTTAGTTAGAGAAAAACACATCCAAGTGCGATTTATCTTTTCCCCATTTTGTAAGGTTTTATCAAACAAGTACTTGTTTAAGGATCGTCCATCTTCATCTTCAGGAAAATAGCTGTCCTTGTTCTGCAACTGACATGTTCCTCTATTTGCCATTATATCTCTGAAGGATTGAGATATCTCGCTTGGCCAAACTCCCATATCTTGCAGACCAGCACCGAGAACATGGTCTACATTGTTGCTAGTAATGTTCTGTCCTTCATCGCCTGTAATTTGAAAACTGCACAATGCAACATCAACCATGGTACAGTTACTGAATCTTGTAACTGTACGTTGACAGTTTCACAGTTTGAAGTATTCACGTCGTTAACTTTACTGTATTTATCAACAGCCTTGTCGCTAACAACATCAATAATGCAAGTTGATTCCTTGTTAATTGTATTATTTTGACACTCAAGGTTCGATTTTCCTTGAATAAAAGACTTCATAAACTCTTTGGAACTTGTTGTAGCGCTTAATCTTTCTTCCATCCTCTTCCAAAACTGGGCACCACTGAGTTTACTTCGTTTCATATCAGCTTCAACTAAAATTAAAAAAAATTGATTTTCAATAATTGTATTAGTATGATGACATACACGTGAAGTATTATAGATATAGCCACAAGACGCACAAACCAAAAACAAACTGCACACTCAAGATACTTATAAACAACTGATAATCAACATTTTAAAGATACTGACAAACAGCTGCGTCGAACCGGGAGAACTGCACATACGTAGCCCATGTAACGTTTTTTTATATGTTTACAAATAATACATTCGTCTGTTTATGAACAACAATGAAGAATATCTACACAAACCTAATACTGTATGCTTCTCAGTTTTCCTTTGCGGCACAACAACCACTACAAAGTCGCAAAAAATATTGGAGACAGCAAGTGAATACAAAGAGCATTAACACTGATAAAAAACCATACTGACTTAATGTCTACTCATCACTCACACGCAAGATAACAAAACTCATTTAAAACAGTATGCACTGTTTAGAAACAGCGCGATAAGAGAGTGCATAGACTAAACATCCGTCGCCAACTAAAGTATAATGAACACGGAGAATGAAATACTGTATTGTACAGAGAGGGACAAAGAGCCTCTATTACAGCATAATTTGTAATAGACTAATACTTTTATTATGCAGGGTATGACAACAGCAAGCTGGCTGGGCATGCTTCTTTTATGAAAGGAATAGTCATATCAAAGAAACAAGTTGTTTGTACTTTTATAAACTGAAAACAATTTTTTCAAGTCTACGCTCACTTTGCCGCCCTCCTGGCTATGCCGCCCGGGACGGCTGCCCCCTTGGCCACCCCTAGCTACGCCTCTGCATGCACACATACAGAACTAAACATATTTATATACCATACTCAAGTGTCTTGTTTTACATCAGGCTTTCCTTCTTTCTTTTTTGTAGTGGCAAAACATTTGTTAACATATTATGGTTTTCTTTTAAAATATGCATGCATGTATTGTAAAGGTACATAACTCTTTCAAACTTACCACCCAGAATGTTACCTACCTTGGCGATCTTTTCTTGCACCTACCTTATACTTCAACAGCACATAACAGGGTTGCCACCATATTTGAGGTTAATATATGCAAACCATTTCACTCTGTGTATTATATAATGCTTACTTAATTTGAACACTTTGTTTCCCTGGTCTCAGAAAAAGCTCGATTAGGCGAGATTTGGATGTAGCAAATAGATTAGGTTTCAGCGCAATCAATATACTAAACACGTGGTCATGGTGACTTGAAATTGATAATTTATTTGTCGTTAAAAATTCAGAAGGGATTTACCCCTATTTATTCAGTGATTCACACATCACCTACCAATGCACACACATAATTCTTAATAGTACAAACTATATTTATTTAATATTTTGAAGGCTCACCAGTACTCTGCTTTCACTCTCTCTCTCACTCATTTCAAACCCCCCTTTTATATTTGAAATCTCATTTTTCTGAATGCAATAATCGAATAATAGGGAGATAGTTATTAATGATCGGTCAGTAGATCTAGTTGTAAGTACTTAGCTGTAGCAGTTATTCCACATGTTGCACCATTGCTCGATCAAAAAGTTTTCTCCAACACTCCCGAAAACTGTTTGAAACTGTTAGTTAACTTTTTCAATTACATTGACACTTGCAGAGATTTACTTATACTTGTTTTAAATACATTTTTTTACTTTTTGAAGGCCTAAATCGACTTTGTCCGCGGACTGGGTTCAACACCCAGTACGGCATTTGGCTGTTGTTCATAGACTGGCCGAATGGCGATCGGTGTTTGTATACTATAGGAGCTGGTCACGTGGTACCCCTTCCTTGTTGACCAGGCCACATCGAAACATCTGGAACATTGTAGAAGCTCGGATTGCGTTTCAGTGTTATAAAACACGTGTACATTTCATGATATTCTCATGACGTCAGTTGGATCGATAAAAATTCGTGGCCATATATGGTTAGGTTTATTTTGTCTGAGACGTTAATGCCTACGTCACACTGGCTGATTCATACGACGTCAGATTTATAAAGTCGAATTTCACTCCGGTTTTATATAGATCGTATTATTTCACAATATTAAAATGATTAAAATGATCCTACCCATTTTGTACCATCACAGTGTTACGTGTACTATTTACATGTTACACAACATTAGCAAAACAGTTAAATATTGGCGAGAAGTAAACACTCACAGCCATAAGTATGAATGTTTTCATTAGTTATGACCTAGAACTTCTGGGCTTGTTGAATACTAAAAATGGTGGCTGTGTGGCAGCCATCTTCAGATCATCGTTGATTCTATCTGTCCCTACTCTCAGGATGCTGCTAGAATGTTGGAATGTGGTAGATACACCAATTTTAGTATTCAACAAGCCCATAAGTTTTAGAAGGTAATTTGGTCGATTTTGGCCACTAATACCTTCAGAATTATGTTTTCATTAGTTGTGATTAGTAATGGTAAGTTATGTCTATTATGGCAGATCCGACAAATCAAATCCATCATGGGTTTGCATGCAGCATGGTTGTTAAACTATAAATAATAACTATTTTTTAATCCCCATGATCTGAAACCCTATTTAATGTTTAACCTATCGTATTTGTGCAAGTTTAATGTTTGGCCAGTTTTTTAAGAAAACATTTATAATGCACAGTAATAATAATGATGATAATAAAAAGTCACTTTGAGTAAATAAGACATTTTTAATCTTACTGAAATAAGAATGTGACTCAATTAAAAAATTGGACTTCCTGCAAGAAAGTTTTTTTCTTTTTTTAATTTTATAGATAATGCCTTTATACTTTATTGATCAAAGTGTTGTAGCCAAGTTTTCCAATGTCTAAAAAAATTTAACTTTTTCCTCAAAACCGAGTAATACTATACTTGAGAAGTCTTTATCTACATACATACAATATTCATTTTGCTTTTGTATATTGATTTTTGAAATTACAATTTACAGTTTAAAAAACTGAACAGTTATATAACATAATATTAATATCATAATATTTATAATAAAAACAGTTATAAATCTGAATATTAAATACCAAATAATTTTTGTTTCTACCTTTTTACTCAAAGAATCGCTATTTATTTATTATATGAAACTGTGTACCTTCTCCTGGACTTTTTTAATGAATGTTTTCACTGTATATAAAATCTCTACAATATTAATGTGAAATGACTAATAAATATTATATGAAATATGAAACTAATATACATTAAAACTAACTTCAATTGAAAATTTGTTGAATATGTAATTTGATATATTACAAAACATGTTTCATACAATTTTTATACTTACCAAATTTGTTCAGCTTTGAATACAAAATAATAGTGTGGTGTAATGTCATATAGAGAAAAGTATTATATACATTTATAAAGTTTTTACATATTACATGGCTTTTGGAATGTTGTATCAGATGTACACAGATGGAGAGGAGAACATGACTGTTGAACAGTTCCGTGATTTGTTAATGGCTGTCTACAAGCTTGCCATGGATTATTACCCAGAAGGTCCACAGACTTGCCGCCAGCTTTTCAAAACATTGCAGGCTGTTACAGACTCTGCTGTAAGTATGATATTGGTTTCTAATATGTACTCTACACACGTGATTCCATATTAAATGCATTCACAATGCATCAGTTTGTGAAATTTATATATCCAATTTCACTTTCTCCTCTTTATTACTTTCATGAGTGTTCTACGCTGAGTCTTTTTGAGTACCTTTTCATTCCATACTCCATCTACCCACCATATTCTTTAGACCATCCCCAAATCCATATTTCTGTCACCTCAGTCCTATCACTGTTGCTTTTCCTCATAATCCATGTCACCTCACATAAAACATTCACCAGTTTTCTCATGTTCATTTTGTTACACAGACTTTCCATTTTTCCTATTGAATGTTTCTTTCGCTGTGGCTATTCTACTCCCGACCTCTATATACTCTCAAAATTTCTTTGCCACTTCCATTTTTCCAACATTTATTTAACTCATCACTCTTCCAACCCATCTTTTAATTTTTTTTTTACATTCTTTTATAATTTTTTCTTTTCCGTTATGTCATCATATCATTAGCAAGACCTCAAGACCTTACTACAAGTTATTTTCCAATCCTAAATGCTGTATCCTTCATCTCCACCTAAAATGTTACTTAATCGTGTTCTCTGTACAATATTAATACTTTCAGGTATGGGATTTTGTACAAATCCTTCTGTAGATCTTTTTTTTTATACATCGATCATTACATATATAATAAAATGCAGTTCTATTTTGTGTAAATGTTCCTTGTTTCCGGTGTCAAAAATATGTGTTAATTTTAGATATGTTCTTGAAAAATACTTTAATAATTTTTACTTACTGTTTTTGAGACTAAAAAAAAAATGGCCCCAATGGTGCTGTCATCTTAAACCGGATGACATTTCATTGTTTGCTTGCATACCAACTTCATCTGCCAATGCCTTTTCAAAGGCTACAATAAATGAATTTTGTGTGCAGTTTTTATCTGAGTGAGTGTGCTTGTATAATATAAAACTGTTTAATATACCCTCATAAATAAATGAAAAAATAATTTTTTTCACCACTTCATTGTCTTTCTGTGAAATGGGTAATAAGAAGCCAGCTGTGTAACGTTTTATTACTTTTATCCCCCCCACATGACTTTTACTTACCTTGTTTAATCTTTTTACGCGCACTCGCCCTTTACCCTGACTTATCAAGACAGAAGATTCCCAAATTACTTATAGGTCGCCACCAATATTTTTAAACAAAAGGACAAATATGGAAACCTTAATACACTTTCCCTTTTTTTTTACTTTACTTACTTACCAGGTTCGTTTAGGCAAGATTTTCTATACAGGACAGGTTATGTTAAACGGGCATAATAACTACTCTAACACTTATTCATGATAATTCAAATACTATTTTATTTACCATAAAAATTGACTGTTCTTTTCCTTCTTTACTTTTTCTATAATTTTGTTAATAAGGTTACCATATCAAAATATGTAAATTCTATATGTATTATACGAACCAGTACTCTCCTTAATGTTTTCTTTCTCCCTCTTTAGTACATCACTCACTCTCTCGTTATTTTTACACTTTGTTTTTAAATCCCGTTTATTGAGCTCTTTACCGACACACTTCTGGCCAAAAATACACGAACTTGTAACTTCATCTCCTCCTTGTATTTAGAGGCACATGGTTTAGACTACGGTGCACTATATCGTTTTCGTCTTCTTCACGCAACTATCCGCATTCACTTTCTGAACATTTTTCCGTCAGTATTATAAACTGTTTGCTGTTATACGGTTTAAATTCACCTTTTGGTAGACCTACTTAGAACTTTTCGGTCTACCAAAAAATCGTCCGAGGCTACGGTTAGTTTTATGTCCGCTCTGTTTGCCGACTGCTATTCAACTTCACTCTTAGTCAACGACTGTGTTGTTAGGCAACGACTGAGGTGTTAGGCGTTGGCCCAGCTGCACGCCAACGTAAGTATTGTTGATTTCGCCTTCTCTGATTGGCTGGCAGGTCCCGACGCTCAGCCCGGGAAAATAATTTTTCTACTGCCTGTTGAAACTGGTGTTTTCTGTAATTCATGGCCGCATGAGTTGCCAGCGGTTACGTAATACGTCTAGACTAGTTGACTCCAAAGACAAACACAGACGTGGTGTTTTGTAATAATGTTGCATGTGTGGCTGGTTAAAACGAGGTTCCACAAAGGTGCACACTGACTGCTTTAAAAATTATTTGCAATTGTTAAAATTTATTCCCGTCCCTGATCTGTCCCGTTACAATACCCCCCCCCCCCCAATGAGAGGTTTTATGCAGAAGCATAAAAACTCATTGCCTAAACCTAAGAGGATCAGCAAGGATATAGTGCCGCAACCCCCTTAACTCTTTACTAAAATCATGGGTACTTACCCCCCTAGTCCGGTGGCTGTGGCTGCACCTATCTGACCTTACTGGACTTCTTGCTCGAGATCCCAACACCATAAAATCAGATAGGCACATCACCACAGTATCACCTGACCCTGAAACATTCAATTAAAATATCAACACCTGGCGTTTCAATATCCCATATCCCTGACTGATTTGTTTCCTCTTAGTTGTACTGGTTCATTGTTAGGAAAGTACTGGTTAGATTTTTTATAAAGTACTGGTTTTTTATCTAAGTTGTTAATATACAACAACCCTTTATGATGCACTCTTAAACATAATACAACAATAAAACAAATATTTCCCCTTTGAATGTACATGATTGCCTCAAATTAGTTTAATTACATTGATTACCAAGGTTTACATTTTACCTTGTCCCTTATCTAAAAATGAAACTTTTTCTTGTGAACTTACTGTTTATTCTCTTCTCGTCGAATGCGTTTCGACGAGAAGAGACAGTTTCTTCAGCGTTTCTTCAGCTTAGAGACAGACTGCCGTCATTTGGTAACGGTTGTTGTGTGGAAGGTGTAGTGGGGGTGGTGCGTGGAGGAAGGGGATTGGCGCGGGGATTCAACTTAATGTTTGTTTTTTGTATAATTGTGTCAAAAAGTGTATGTGATTTATATTGTAATTGATCGTTAAGTATGTTGTTTGGTTGTGTTGTGTGGTGTTTATATATTTCGTATTGTTCAGTTGTGTTGAGTTTTCGACCTTTGGGTAAGTAATGTAAAATTTCAAGATTAGTGTCTATGTTGGTGTAACTGTGGTTTTCTGTGTGCATGTGTGTGGCAAATGCGGAGTGTATATTGTTGTTGGTTAAAGCTTTTAAGTGTTCAGAGTAACGGGATGAAAAAGATCTTCCCGTCTGGCCTATGTAGAAACTATTGCAGTCATTACAATTTAATTTGTAAACACCTGTTTTGTTATATTTGTCTATGTCTGTGTTTGTATTATTGATGTGTTTTTTGATGGCATTGGTTGTTCTGTATGCTATTTTGTATTTCTGTTTTCTGAATGTGTTGGCGATTTTGTGTGTGTAGGAGTTGTGGTATGTGAGTGTGATGTATTTATTGTGCTGTGTGTTGCATGGGCGCCCATACAAAATTTTCCGGGGGGGGGGGGCAAGACCAGGGGGTTTGGGGGTATGGAATGACAGGGGTCTTGGACTTTAAGTAAAACAAGAAAACCAATAAAAGAAATATTATAAGGCAAAATTATACATCGTGTGTTTCAATAACTTTCTGAAAATAATGTATATATTTACAGAATTCTAAAATATCAGATATTTTTTCCTTTCAATTTTTTATTTTTCCCGGGAGCCAGGAGGGGGGCCACAGCCCCCCTGCCCATACGTATGGGCGCCCATGGTGTGTTGTTGGTATTTTGTGTTTTGTTGTTTTTGTTTTTGATGCGTTTGTGTAGTGTGTTTATTAAATTAGGGTTGTAACCATTTTTGATTGCTATGTATTTTATTGTGTTGAGTTCGTCGGTGTAATCTTGTTTATTTAAGGGTATTTTAGTTAGTCTATGGAGCATATGGTTGAAGGCCGCATGTTTATGTTGTGTTGGGTGGTTTGATGTGTTGTGTATAACCATGTCAGTTGTGGTTGGTTTCCTGTATATTTTGTACGTGTGAGTATTGTTAGTTTTGTTAATTGTTAGGGCTAGAAAATTTATACTATTGTTTTGTTTAATTTCCAGTATAAATTTTAATTTGTGGTGTATAGTGTTTATGTATTTGTGGAAGTTTTCAACTTGTCTTGTGTTGCCTTTGAATAAAAGTAATATATCATCTACATACCTGTGCCAGTATATAATTTTGTTAGTGTATTTGTTGTTGTTTATTATGTGGTTCTGTTCTATGTTGTGTATAATATATATTTCTGCTAGTATTCCTGATATGGGGGATCCCATCGGGGACCTTCTGTTTGTGTGTATCTCTTGTTATTGTATGTAAAGTAATTTTGTTCAGTTATTATTTTGGTAAGTGCGATGATCTCTTGTATGTGTGTTTCAGGTGTGTTGTTTTGTCTGAGTAGTTGTTCTAGTGTTTGGATGGTTTCTTTGATGGGGACATTAGTGTATAGATTGGTTATATCAAAAGATGCCAGAGTTGAGTTATGTGGGATGTGGATGTGTTCAGTTTTCCTGACTAGGTCGATGTTGTTTTTGATAGATGTGTTGTTACTGAGATTAATGTTTTCTCTGATTATTTTGTCTAGTTGTTTTGCGATTTTGTGGGAGGGGGCCTGTGTGTTGTTTATTAATGGTCTGATGGGAATGTTAGGTTTATGTATTTTTGGTAATGCATTTAGTTTTGGGGGTTAGGTTTTATTTGTTTAAGGTATTTGGCGCTTTCTGGTTTGATTATATGTTTTGTGTTGTTTATAAATTTGTTAATCTGTTTATGAAATTTTTGTGTGGGGTCTTTATTTATTTCCGTTATATTATTTTCGTTGAAGAAATTTCCACAAATACATAAACACTATACACCACAAATTAAAATTTACACTGGAAATTGAACAAAACAATAGTATAAATTTTCTAGACCTAACAATTAACAAAACTAACAATACTCACACGTACAAAATATACAGGAAACCAACCACAACTGACATGGTTATACACAACACATCAAACCACCCAACACAACATAAACATGCGGCCTTCAACCATGTGCTCCATAGACTAACTAAAATACCCTTAAATAAACAAGATTACACCGACGAACTCAACACAATAAAATACATAGCAATCAAAAATGGTTACAACCCTAATTTAATAAACACACTACACAAACGCATCAAAAACAAAAACAACAAAACACAAAATACCATCAACACACAGCACAATAAATACATCACACTCACATACCAGAACTCCTACACACACAAAATCGCCAACACATTCAGAAAACACAAATACAAAATAGCATACAGAACAAACAATACCATCAAAAAACACATCAATAATATAAACACAGACATAGACAAATATAACAAAACAGGTGTTTACAAATTAAATTGTTTATGACTGCAATAGTTTCTACATAGGCCAGACGGGAAGATCTTTTTCATCCCGTTATTCTGAACACTTAAAAGCTTTAACCAACAACAATATACACTCCGCATTTGCCACACACATGCACACAGAAAACCACAGTTACACCAACATAGACACTAATCTTGAAATTTTACATTACTTACCCAAAGGTCGAAAACTCAACACAACTGAATAATACGAAATATATAAACACCACACAACACAACCAAACAACATACTTAACGATCAATTACAATATAAATCATATACACTTTTTGACACAATTATACAAAAAACAAACATTAAGTTGAATCCCCGCGCCAATCCCCTTCCTCCACGCACCACCCCCACTACACCTTCCACACAACAACCGTTACCAAATGATGGCAGTCTGTCTCTAAGCTGAAGAAGGCGAATACGTACGCCGAAACGCGTTCGACGAGAAGAGAATAAACAGTAAGTTCACAAGAAAAAGTTTCATTTTTAGATAAGAGTTAGTGCTGTGAAAGAAGAGATGAATAATCAAGACAACTATATTTTACCTTGATTTCAAATAAACCTATAACTGGACTACATAAAATACAATGTACACAGGGCAAGATAACTTATTATACACTTACATCTAATACATAGAAATCCCATACAAATTGTACATTGGTAATTTTCTCCCCTAACAAAACACTATTCCCCACCAAAATTACAAATTGATTACATAAAATATAAATAAATCATAACAACCTTAATGTAAAATACAAGTTACACACATAAGAATACTTTATCATCAACTCACAACTCAATCCTATGCTAAATTTTTTTTATAACCCCCCCCCAATCCCTTAACCAATGATACCCTTTACAATTTGCTGTGTTCTGCACTAGGCGTCTTGGCCATCGCCAGCCTCATCCTAGCCGTAAACCACATCTCCCTCGTGGCCTGTAACTTAGTCACCCCCCATCCACACTCACTGTGACCCCCCTGGACTGTAGCACCCAGTTGCTTCCACAAGGACTGATGCGGAAGGGGTGGACATTTATTTCTTTTATTCCACCCCCATCCTTGCTACGGCGTTACAATAAATATTCAGTATTACATACCTACTTATAATGATTAATACACCCCTAATGGACTACCACCCCTATATGGGTGAAAATAGCCCTGTTCCAAAAATTTGTAGATTCCCCTAAAATAACCCCCCAACTAAATTTAACAAACCACCGGGTTAACAAAACAAAAACAAACCATAAGCCGGTTATAACAATTACAATGTATGATTTGCTATAATTAACTCCTTTCACGGTCATGATCCGGTGAGGTCATGACCGCACTTAAACGGGGAATCTACAGTTAAACATATAACACAGGTTTATTATTTATACCTTTTTACATCATCATTTGTCTACACAAGCTGTTTTACAAACACTAACTCAGCATAAACGCTCCTAATCATGTCAACACAAACATTTCCATCAATTTTCAGTTTCAATAAATATTTTAGTCTTTACCTTTTAGTCAGTTACCATTTATTTACCATTCCAATCCAAGTTCAAATCAAAATGAATTTACATTCATTACCAAAATGCATATTTTAAATTACTTTAATTCCTACTGAATTTAATTTAATTTCATCCTTTTCTCAAAACAGTTCAAGTTGCTTTAATTACATTATATGCAAAATGATTCTACATTAATAAAATCCTCTCACATAAATTTTGACTACATAATAATCAAAACACTAAGTTTCTTCATTATATTATTCACAAAAGGTTAACTCCATTTAATTACATCTTGCATTATTTTATTTCATCGTGAAATTCATTCATGGCAATTATTCCTCAAAATAAAATATTATTATTGTTACCAACACAATCATGACTGTAAACATTGATCATACAAAATAAACAATATGCCTACCAGCAATAGAACCTAGTATACAATACATTTAACACCACTACACATTTATTTACAAATTTTTGTCATATCCAGTTATTATTTACCACACTTCATTACATAAATAAGCCAAGTAATTATACAATTAACTCAAATAATTAAATGTTCATTCACTATTTGTCTAACCACCATCATCGAAAATTAGTCTTATGTCGAACATACACAATTCAGTTTTATTTAAATTCATTATATTATTATTTTTAATATAATAACCATATAAATCTGTTTTTTCCATTATACCGTAATAATAATCCCCAAGGTTACCCCTCATTATTATTTGATCATATGTCATGTCTACATCAGTGTTTTTAGTCCATTCTCCATTTGTATTTTCTGTTACACTTAAATAGTTTATATTTTCATCCTCATAACCATCATCTGTTACTAGTACGTTAACCTTCACAACAGGTAAGTGTTTATTATCCTTATCGATATAATTATCGTTTACTACGGCACTATTTCCTTCATAAGGTAAATATTTAATGTTATTTATTCTCTCTCCAAATTCTCTATAACCTTTCTTTACATTGAACACCTCTATAATTCTATTGCTCTCTTTATAATCCCTCTCCCAAACCAATTTCATATTCTCACTCCATACAGAGGGCAATACCACATTATTTAAACTCCATCTGGCCTTACCAGATACACTAAAACCAAGGGACCTTTTGAAGATCTTTTATCTTCTACAAAGACTATCGAGGAACTCTCGTCCTCCAAAAACACTAATGAAGTCTCTGCTTCACACTCTACATTACGGGAAAATTTGGCCCTCTGTTCACCCTCTACGTTTAACCTAACTTTGTACTCCCTTTCTAACTCAATCACACTCACTAACACTCCTCTAACCTCAACTAACTTTCTACTCTCATTATCACCACCACTATTACTCAATATATCACCATTATTTTTATTCAATAATATTTCATCATTACTTATTTTAACACTACCACTTACCTTGTCTACTGCCACCTGTTTTGCATTTAAACTATCAGCTTTCTGATTATCACTTGTATTAACATCACCTACCTTGTCGTTTTTTATCTCCACTGTACTTAAACTAACACTGTTGTTTGTAAAAGTATCGTCATCATTATTACCTCCACTATCAGAACTACTTACCTGGTTTGGTTTGCTTTCTTTATTTTCTTTTAATTTACATCTATCTCTTTCCCACTTTTCATCTTGTTTTTTAAACATGTCATCTAACATTGCCCTTTGTTTTTCTAACAGCAATTCCATGAAATTTATTAACTCTTGATGCGACTCACTCATATTATCTTTCCTTACATCATTATCTGGTACCTGATCATCTTTATTCTTGTTTGATTGATCTGTCTCTCCACCATTTTCTACCAACCCTACTACACCATCATCATTATCATTATTCACTGTCTTATTCTCTAACACTATCAAACTATTTTACCTTTACTACTCGTTGTATCGCTGTGCTTTTCTGTTTCAGCAAATATTCCCTCTTCTTGTTCTTCCATTCGTCTTAAATTATCATCCAGATTACACCACTCATCATCCGTCATTTTAATCACAATACTTCTGAATTCATCTTCCCATGCATCCCACGCGAAATCTATTTCGTCCTCAGCCATGTTAAACAAAGAATTTTTTATTATGATACTTTTTATATAACACCCACTATAACCCTTCTATTACACACTAATTATTCAATTTTAATAATTAGTGTGTTGTAATTAGTAATAATAGTTAGTGTTGTAAACACAACATTGACGCTACCAAAACATAACCTAGTTTATGCAACGTAATTATATACGATAATTATTCACACATACGCCATTACCACAACCTGTCTCGTACTTCCAATCAGGCCTAAACCCATATCAGAAGATTTGTATGAGTCATCCTGGCAGGGAACGCCATTGTAACGTTTTATTACTTTCATCCCCCCACATGACTTTTACTTACCTTGTTTAATCTTTTTACGCACTCGCCCTTTACCCTGACTTATCAAAACAGAAGATTCCCAAATTACTTATAGGTCGCCACCAATATTTTTAAACAAAAGGACAAATATGGAAACCTTAATACACTTTCCCTTTTTTTTTACTTTACTTACTTACCAGGATCGTTTAGGCGAGATTTTCCATACAGGACAGGTTATGTTAAACGGGCATAATAACTGCTCTAACACTTATTCATGATAATTCAAATACTATTTTATTTACCATAAAAATTGACTGTTCTTTTCCTTCTTTACTTTTTCTATAATTTTGTTAATAAGGTTACCATATCAAAATATGTAAATTCTATATATATTCTACGAACCAGTACTCTCCTTAATGTTTTCTTTCTCCCCCTTTATTACATCATTCACTCTCTCGTTATTTTTACACTTTGTTTTTAAATCCCGTTTATTGAGCTCATTACCACTTCTCTTTACCGACACACTTCTGGCCAAAAATACACAAACTTGTAACTTCATCTCCTCCTTGTATTTAGAGGCACATGGTTTAGACTACAGTGCACTATATCGTTTTCGTCTTCTTCATGGAACTATCCACATTCACTTTATGAACATTTTTCTGGCAGTATTATAAACTGTTTGCTGTTATACGGTTTAAATTCACCTTTTGGTAGACCTACTTAGAACTTTTCGGTCTACCAAAAAATCGTCCGAGGCTACGGTTAGTTTTATGTCCGCTCTGTTTGCCGACTGCTATTCAACTTCACTCTTAGTCAACGACTGTGTTGTTAGGCAACGACTGAGGTGTTAGGCGTTGGCCCAGCTGCACGCCAACGTAAGTATTGTTGATTTCGCCTTCTCTGATTGGCTGGCAGGTCCCGACGCTCAGCCCGGGAAAATAATTTTTCTACTGCCTGTTGAAACTGGTGTTTTCTGTAATTCATGGCCGCATGAGTTGCCAGCGGTTATGTAATACGTCTAGACTAGTTGACTCCAAAGACAAACACAGACGTGGTGTTTTGTAATAATGTTGCATGTGTGGCTGGTTAAAACGAGGTTCCACAAAGGTGCACACTGACTGCTTTAAAAATTATTTGCAATTGTTAAAATTTATTCCCGTCCTTGATCTGTCCTGTTACAGCTGGTCTTCTTGTTCAACTCCTGCTTTGTACACGTTATAATCAATAACTATATCTGGCTTTAGTTTTTGTATATTTTCTTCATTTGACAGTGACAAAAAAAAGATGGTGATTATGTTTACTTGTTAACAAATGAACATCCTGTGTATCATGCCATTTCACTACAATTAGATGGTCTTTGCACCAAAACAAAACTTCATCTTTCTTCCGCTTACTTGACTTCAATACTTCAGGTACTTTTCATCACAGTTCCTACAGGTAATGTTTTATTTTACCACAAGAGATAAAAAATTATGGGCTACTGTAGTATCTGTCCATATAAATTCTAAGTGCTTTACTAATGCGTTTTCTACAGAGCCGTTCCAAAATGTTCTGTACTGTACCTTTCTTATTTTTAGCACAGCCTAAATACACTTCACAGTTAAGGAGACACCCCATAGCAGCATCATAAGTATATACAACTTCATTCCGTACTTTTATGGTTTACTGAGTATGTATACTTTAAAATGAATTCACCCACGAAAAGGACAAATATCTTCATCAACCATAAGGTTCTGGCCAGGATAAAAAGAGCTGTTACATGCTGACACAAAACTGTCAAGAAAAGGTCTAATTTTATGTAGAGGATCATGATGGTTGTAAAGTCTTGATATATAAGATATGTTGTCATTCAGATGTAGAATGGACAAAACTGATTTGAATCTATCCCTACAGAGGATAGACTTTGCAGAAAGTGACTGCAAAACTATATCTGTAGACCATACGGTAGTCGTTTAGTTTTTTTTTCTTCCATAAACCAGTATAATGGTTAGTTTCAGGTTTGATCTTCACTATTCTGCCTTTACTGAAAATATTAAGAAACAGTTTAACTCACTATTGTCTGAATTTATTGGAACTTGTATAGTAGTTTGTTCTTCAAAAATTGGAAGACTAGGTTGACTGTCATAACTTGACCAACCATCATAGGGTAACATGTCCCTCTCCAATACATTCAGTCTGAAACTTTTGATGAATGAGGCTCTAAACAAGAAAGAAATCACTAAATAGTAATAGGAAACGCATAGAGTAAAGGCATATTTCTCATTGTTCCATAATATAAAGAATGCGAATGTGATTGCTAAACTGAATATACTAAAGTCTGTTCTGATTAGGTGCTTATACTACACTATTAGAATCACTGCTATCATTACAATTTTGTGTAAAAATATATTTTTATACGTTATAAAAAATATGGTTGTCAAAAAATAATAAAATGAAATTCAATTATTTACAGACGTAAAAAAACAACAGGTTATATTGTTGTTTTGAAAGTTTCAACCACAACATTTTCAGTAAAATATTTATTACCTGAAATAGTCTTCTGGTTCAAAATCCAGATCATCATCCTCATTATCAGCAATTTTGGAACCACTGTTATTCTTAAAATATTCAAGAATTTGTGATTCAGTGAGATACTCATGCTCGTGATGAGTAGCCATTTTTCACATATAACGTCAACAAAAAGGTTATGGTAGAGCTTCACAAATATCATTGCCACAGATATTCAGTAATACTCACTAGTTGTCATTTATGTTGTTCAAGGATTTTAAAGAAATTGTGTAAAAGTTTCAGTAGTTTATAACTTTCACTATAATTAAATTGATATGTAGATTAAATAATCGTATTTTTTTGTCTTCAGCATAATCAGCTTTTCCTGCACTAAGCCATTGATCAGGTACTGACTGCATATTCACAGCTCACTAGTAGCGTAACTATGGGGGGAGGATCGGTGGATGATCCCTCCTGCCTATACGAAATTTTAGCAAAATTCCAAAACTTAATGTAGCCCTATTTCAAACTTAATGTAGCTCATTTCAAACGTAATGTAGCCCTATTTCAAAGCCAGTTATGTGTGTTAAACTAAGGCTTATAAATAATTGTAGAAATAAAAGGCATTACAATATTTTTGTAAATAAATAAAAACAAAGGGGAGCCCTATCTTCAAACTAGCTCACCCCCCCTAGTGCAGCTCCTAGTTACATTACTGCAGCTCACCACTCTATTCTTAAGCATAAAAGTGAATTAACCAGTAAGTGAACAGTGTACTGGTCACCTTAAGTGAGCTGACTGTGTGTGTGTGTGTTTGTGGGGGGCGTGGGGGGGTGTGGCACTGTGACAAGTTTGGCTGCCCATACTCATACGTGCACATACGATTGTTTATGATACTGTGACACAGAATAAATCTTACTATATGCAAAACCATTGTACTTTTTACTAGAGTTCAGGAGTTGTACTGATTGCAGAATTTTACTTAATCAGTGAAGTTATTTATATAATCGGTGCACATCTGATTATTATCTTTTCTTTTTCAATTTCAAAGATGTCAGTTTGTATTTTTTTTACTTATATGGTTACTTATTCTGACCACTATTCCTTTATAACTGTCCATCCCATACACATTTTATTACACCTCTGAAAGTCTGTATGTACTTGCACCAGGTACTTAATGAAAATATATTAAGTCTGCAAATCAAATAAACAATTCGTAGCATAAGCTTCATATTCTGTATTATTATTATTTTTTGTTTTATTTATGTATTATTATTTATTTCCTTGTTTTCAATACCTATATATAAAAGAGGTATGTATATAGGTATTGGTCTGTGTTCTCTCTTTTAAACTCATCATCTATATACCTCCATCACCATCTCATGATCACATGGTAAAACCTCCTGCTGGACTACCACTAACATCCAGCTAGCTCTCTTATGTAATGGGATGCTTGGTTTTATAAGTCAAAATTATTCTCTTGATGGAGTGTAATGTTGGGTACATATAATTTGTTCATGTGACTTTTGATCATAGGTAATGTGTCCATGCTCAAAGCCTAATATCATACAGAAGTTTAATTAAGAAAGTTGTGTTAGTGGTTATAATCACAAACAGAATTATCATTGTTGCACACCACTATAGAAAAATTATTCCGATTAATGCTTTCAAGCTTCTCAGCTCATCGTCAGATCAGAAATAACAACAACAACAGAATAAAACAAAATCTTCACAACTCCGCCCACTCCACTGTCCACACACACCTCCGCAAACAATCTATAAGTCAAATGTCCCTTCCCAACCTCCGAGCCCTGTCACCCTCATCTGTACAGTTACATATTTTTCTAGCACATTCCGTGTGTATGTGTGCATGTGTGTTGTGTGTGCATTCTTTTCAAAACCTAACGTAAAGCCTTTCACATTCACACTTTTGTGCACGGTCACTCACCCTTATTTCAAAAACATCCATATATATGCAATTTAATCCTTAATGTTATCTATCTGTCCTCTACCTTTTACTTCTTAATTATATTATAAAATATTTCTTCATTATCAAATTTAGTTTTAGTATTCATTAAAAATTGTCTAACCCTTTCTCTCTTTCTTTAAATATTTCTAACTCCTCTCTAAGCTTTCTTTCAAACGTGTTATTTACTACTTTTAAACAAACACTTTTAAACAAACATGCATTTATAAATGAGGTAAATAATAAGGATAAAAACTTACAGTTTAAAGAAGAGATAGAAGGTAAGAAAATAAATTACTTAGATTTAAACATAGAAATTAAGAATAATGAAAAACTACAATTTGGGATATTTAGGAAAGAATCGTATTCTGATATAATTATACCGAAAGAATCTTACCACCCTTATAGATATAAAATGGCGGCAATCAATTCATTTTGTTATAGAGCTCAGAAGTGTTTAAAAGAGACAGAAATAAAAGATAGGGAGATAAAAAAGATTAAAGAAATTGTAAGGAATAATAACTGTAACACCAACATAGTGGATAAAGTTATGAAAAGTATTAACATACAAAAAGCTAAAAAAGAACCAGAACAAAAGAATTATGCAGGGTCATTGACATACCAGAATAATCATAAAATGTTTTATTAATAAATACGGAGTATTTGTAATTATATAAATTGCGTATATATGGATGTTTTTTAAATAAGGGCGAGTGACCGCGGCCAAAAGTGTGAATGAGAAAGGCTTTATAACGTTAGGTTTTGAAAATAACGCGCGCGCGCACACACACACACACACACACACACACACACACACACACACACACACACACACACACACACACACACACACACACACACACACACACACACACACACACACACACACACACACACACACACACACACACACACACACACACACACACACACACACACACACACACACACACACACACACACACACACACACACACACACACACACACACACACGGAATGTGGTAGAAAAATATGTAACTGTACAGACGAGGGTGACAGGGCTCGGAGGTTGGTGAAGGGACATTTGACTTATAGCTTGTTTGCAGGCGGGTGGACAGTGGGGCGGGTGGGGGTGTGAAGAGTTTTTTTTATTCTGTTCTTGTTGTTATTTCCGATCTGACGATGAGCTGAGAAGCTTCAAAGCGCTAATCAGATTGATTTTTCTATAGTGGTGTGCAACAGTGATAATTCTGTTTATTAAAATCATACACTCACAGATGGTGATTCATATGAACCCCTCCCCTAGAGGTCACCAGTTTCTCATATTTTGTAGACCTTGTTGATTGTGATGAATTTGTTAAGTCTTTCAACAAGGTACTTTAACTACCACTCTCGGCTTCTGAGGAGAAACCAGTTCCTAGTGATAAAAATGTCAAGAGAGAAAAAATTAACAGGATGGAAATAGTCTGGGAGGAGGTTTTTATGAGGTATGTTTTCTTTAGTGTACAAAATTTGCAGTGTTTTACAATTTACAAGGTTTTCTTTAAAGTTTCCTTAATGTGTATGAATCATGGTTGACGAACATAGTCATGTAAACACATTGTTTTTTTCTTGTCACTATTCTTTTGAAATTCCAGAAGACAGATTATAACCTGTTAAACTGAGTATTCAACTAGTGTGTTTGTCATACACACACGCACGCACGCACGCACGCACGCACGCACGCACGCACGCACGCACGCACGCACGCACGCACGCACGCACGCACGCACACACACACACACACACACACACACACACACAGACTGATAATACATTACTACATGAGTATTTTGTTGTGTAAAAAACATTCTGTGTTTTGAGTAGTGGATCTCAAGAATTCAAATTGACATAAACTTGTTTAGTTTCATAAGAAGACATCATTACCAACTGGATATGTTGCACATTGGATCGAACATCATTGCCCTCGCCTTATTGTGTTGCTGCATCGCTACATTGTACATATATTCAGTACATCCTATCGAAGTGTGGCAGAGAAAGTTAGTGAAAAGAATCAGGTAAAAGCATTGTTAAAAATTATGTATGGAAATAATAAAAATTAATTGAATGTTTAATTATTGTGCACCTAGTGACCACATAATAAACCCAGAGATGGTTTGAGAAGGAGCAAAATGGTCTTTGTCTTGACAGGTATCTATGATTGGCAGAAGTTCAAACAATTTTTATAATCAACAAAATAAAATAATATACTACTGTAGCCAGTATAAAACTTGATTTGTGTGAAGCATGTTAAACAACATCAAGCATTATTTATAATGTGCCCAATTCCAATGTTAGAAAGAGTTTATAATGCTAGACTCGGTTACGGTTCATGTAGCGTTAAATAACAAATTGTAATAAAATCCTAGGGTCAAAAATAAATTATAAAGATTGCTGTATGTTAAGTAATTTCATTAAATAACAGGAAATGAGTTGTCTCCTACTAAAAACTCATTATTCACAGTATTTTAGATTTGGTGATTGGCTTAGTGTGTTTTCACTGAGCCTGGTTTCTTATCAAAGTATTGTTCATACTATTGTCTTAACCAGGTGCAGAATTCCTTAGCAGTTACAGTACCATTGATAACCATGAATCATGATATTTGATAAGTTGGCATTTTTGATGCTTAGTAAGAACTGTATGAATAATTGATCATTTGAATTGTGATATTTGATAAGTTCTGAATTTTGATTCATTGTTTTAGATCCATTGTTCATAAAGCAAACACAGAAGCTGTTTGTCCAGAGTATTGTTTGTACCACTGTTTAATTGGTTGTAGAGCTCTTTAATGAAAAAAAAATATAAATATATATTATAACAACACACAGTACCAATTTAATGTAATTTAAATTGTGTTTGAGGAGCCCCACATTCTTGGAGCACCAATTTATAACAACACACACAAATTATAACTTTAGAGTGCAAAATTCATACAACATTACGGGTAAAGTGTACCAGTTAATGGGGTTTGGGTGTAATGGTAATAAGAGTAGTCATTGATTGAATTGTAAAGAGTTTTCATAATTTTATTCATAAACCACAAGCGTGTTTAAAAAATCTCATTTACTTCGCCATAAATATTCATTATTGTTTGCTTAAACGTTCAATTGTTGCAGTACATTTATCATAAAATAAATCTTATCTTCTATAGTAACAAAGGTATATTCTAAATATTTATTTGTTATCTTAAATCTCGACTGCTCAGTCTGACTGTGCTTTACTGCAGTTTTGTTTTATTTTCTTTATATAACTTCCAACTACGTTACTTTATACATTGCATACATCTTAATCATTGATTGCTTTACAAACTTTAAATAAAATTTAAATTGCCTAAATTAATTCTTAATCATCAAAGAACATATTTATTGAATTTAAATTAGATTCTCTGAACCTCTATATCTACATTTTACATAACTCTTATTTATTTTTAAATTTCAAAGTGTCTTTTCAATGTCTTCAGTCTCTCATTTAAAAGTTATAAATTGATTATTTGTCACCTCGATTCTGTAGATCGTACCCATGTTCTCCGTTGATCCGTAGGTCCTCTTCTGATGGAGTTCCCCCGGTTACACTTGTCGTCCTCCAGTTACTCGTCCCTCATGGTTGCTGTAGTGTAGAGTGATATGTTGCTCTGTACCAGCTGCTGTTGCTCTATCAGACGCCTCTGCTGTTCAACATAGTGTTCCTCTGCATGATGTAACCTCGTAGCTTGTTTTGAGTGACGGACGTTTGTGTGTAGACATCGTCAGGTATGTTCTATAATTGTATTCGTAACCAGACTAAGAGTTAATGTTTGATACTTAGATGAACATAGCGTCCATCTGCCTTTACTGTTCAATTAAAAAAAAAAATTAAAATTTGCGTCTATACTGGACATAGCGTCCCATCGCTACTGAAGACTGATTGAGAAGAACTTGGCTTCTTCCATGCCCTTATTTATATTCGAGCATCGTACCGCACCTGTTGGGACAGAATTCTGCCTGTCAGAAATTGCTTGGAGGCGTCACTTCCCCCCCTATCGTCCAATTTCATATTTTCGCACATTTCTGCCGATGGCAATGTCTACTGTGCACTACAGGGTGCTCTAACGATGGATAATTTAATTACACATGTTCAGTGTAATTACCATCGTAATCGCATAATTCGTGTAATTACTACGCTTTTAAATCACACTGAATTCGCACTACACACCCTTTTCACGCTGTTTTCTCACTACACATGTGTATTAATTTTATACATATTTAGGAGTTTTTAATTTTTTTCTACCATTTATGGTTTTCTTATAATTAAATAAACACTATAATTTAACACCTATTTAGGGTGAGATTGCAAACTTTCATGCTCGAACTGGCCTCACTCACACACATTATTTACTACTGTACACACTCTCAGCGATAATCGCGTGATCGTGCAGGTCGGTTCCTGTATGTCTACATGCCGTATTTTTAACATACTCAGCTTTCAGTCTCAGACCTGCTTATTTATTACATATTTATTAATTTAATTTACATATTTATATAATCTATTAAATGCACAGTACAGCATGTGATTGTACTGTCGCATTATTCCTCTGCTTGGTAAAAAAATGTAGTAAATTCATTTATTAAAAATTTTTTTTCTTATTAGACACATCATATTTTTTATATTTCATATTATTTATTTCTGCACTTATAATAATAAAAAAATAATAATGAATGGTAATCATTTCAATTCACCCTTAGTTGGAGGATTGAGCAAGTAATGTTTCCCCTCCCTCATACAGGTGTTGTTGACCAAGTTAGTCTTAGCTCCGCCTTAACAATTGTTCTCCTTTAAACTAGTTCCACTGACCTATTTATTTTATATGTAGAACTTCCTAAATGAGTTGCTCTCTCGAACAATGGTAAATATTTTGCATCTTAACATTTTATGCCATCCTTCACTCTGGAATTTTACATTTCCTTGATCATAACATTCCTACCATTCTTTAATCTTTTCTTAACATGAAGATTCTTTACATTTCTTAACATTTCTTACATTTCTTTTCTGATCGCTCCTAATTTTCTTCATTCTTACCATGTGCTGAAATACACTTCTGTAACAGAATACTTTTTTAGCTTTGTAGTGGGTTGCATGATCGGCTACAGATGAACTGACTTAGAAACACGTCTATATCCAGACTATTTATGTGCTTAACTCACTTGATGTTTTAATCGTAGTACTGAGTCCTAAGTAGTCTCTGCCCTTAGACTTCCACTTTCGCGTTCTTCTGTGTCCTTGCATTTCCACATAAGTATGAAGTTTTTGCTTGATCAGCCGTCTGACAATCATAACATTT
Organism: Magicicada septendecula; assembly: GCA_034769895.1. Taxonomy (NCBI): domain Eukaryota; kingdom Metazoa; phylum Arthropoda; class Insecta; order Hemiptera; family Cicadidae; genus Magicicada; species Magicicada septendecula. The sequence continues at coordinate 198,532,598 of CM068376.1, read as the reverse complement.
CTTTCTCATTTCTAATCCTTTCTTAACATTAATAATAACATTCCGTACATTTCTTTAATATAACATTCCTTCTACTTCTTATATTTATTTAGCATAACATTCCTTTTTATTTAATTCCTTATCTTATTAATAATTGACAGTAGTATTTTCAAAATAATTATTTATATTCGGGCGTTGAGTGTGGTTTGATTTCCACCCTCCTTAGTTAACAATTGTTCGTCGTATACAGGAAATACATTGTTCCTTTGGCCATAGTCGCCGTGTTTAGCATTGTTCTCCCCTCGTGTTGACATTCCATTGTAACACTGCGACTGTGTGTGACAGCATAACTCACCTGTTCCATATTAGCAGTTTGTTGTATGCAGTTTACATACACAGTTGAACATTTTTTTGTGCGTTGTTTATGATAATCTCTGTAGTTTTTATAATTATAGTCACACTTATTGTTACTATAATTATCACTCGTTCGGTACTTACCGTGCATATTCTTGTCGCAAAATGTGGTGTTTTAATTGTTTTACACGTATTGTTTTCTTACGTGTTTTAATACTGTGTGTGTACCCTGCTAATTGGATATTCTTGCTACCCAGGTACAATTGTTTAATTTTTATTTTGCATTCTTCCCTAGTGTTAATTACCTCTCCCGAATTATCATTATTAATTACGAATGTCTGTTCTTTCTTACTTTCAATTATTATGGTTTGTTCCCATAGCATTGTTTCACATATTTTTTTCGGTTTGTTTATCAATTATTTCACATATATTTTCTATAAGAGTGTCAATACGTGAGTTGGTATCAACAATCTTTTCTGTTACCTCTTCTAACCTGTCCGTTATTTTGTGCCGCGGTTTCTCAAAGAAAACGGGCGACAGTATAAAAATATAATTTATAAGTATAAATTACGATTCTGTTATTTCGCGATGTAGCAAGCGCAGTGTTTGGCGTTTCTGCACGCCCGCGCCATCTGTTAGCAGAAGCAGGCAATTGTGTTCTCTAGGCCGGCTCTGCCGATTGCAAGATTGTTCAGTTGGCCGTCGTCAGCAAAAGTGTAAAAGCCTATTCCTCCGGCAGACAGAGTTTGGTTTATTCGTGTATTTTCTATCCTATCATGTATAGGTAGACTTTTACAGACCTACGGGCTCCCGGACCGACGGAGACTTGACCTAGCATGGTAGAAATTCCATCATCTACCATGTCCTGAATGGATGACACACACTCACAGACTCTCGTTTCTCACCTGCCGGAGGAGAAAAACCGTAAGAATGCAACTATAACCACCCTCATCATGAACGACTGACAGTACAGCAAGGCAGAAGTCCACCTGGGAATCATCTGCGTAAAACGAGGTGATATTAATCCAATATTTGTATAAATTTGGCCTCTGTATAAAACAACAGATATTGTGTGTTAACCATCTACAAAAACTCAAGTTCTACTTAATTGACTGACTACAGCGTAAGACCGTTTTAATTGTGCACGTGCCCTGCTGGACATAAATTTGAATGCAAACTTTCATGTAACCTTGCTTTGATAATATAATTAGTCTCAAGAGCAATGGTAGGCCCGTTCGCTGGCATGCGTCCAGCGCTCAGTAATTTTTTTTATGCTATACATTATTTTTTTACCTTGGTACTGAATGGGTTTGTAGAAGTTTAGGGGGGGGGCTGGTAGGTTAGTTAAGTAGGTAGGTGCAGTATGTAACATGTAGATCTGGACCGGCTGGTCTAGTATTGATTATAATCTCGTTTTTTTTGCACATAATCATTTTCGTATTTCATAAAAGGGTCGGGAGTTTTCCTTAATCTGCAGTTATGTCAGGTTACATTTTAAAATCAGGGGTAGTTTCCTGTTTGTGCAAATCTATGCAAGCTCCTGGACATGTTACCTTATGTCGGGTCTGGCTCTTGTCCAGCTTTCTACTACCCTCTCTGGCTTTGGGGGGGTTTTCCTAAATTTTGTAATGGTTAATTGGCTTTTCGGATGCCGTGTGGAACATGTCAGTGGCCGGGCCAATCCAGGTTATTTTATTAAATTTATAAATTGTATTTTGACAAAACTATACAGGCTGTTTACAGGCATTTAAAATTTATAAATTGCATTTTCTTATTATTATGGACAATTGCCTTTTAAGTAATTTTGGTGCTTATTATATTTTCATAAAACTATACAGGCTGTTTACAGGCATTTTAAATTTGTAAGTATATTCTCTTATTATTATATTTTGATGGAACTATAGGCCCATAAGGCCCTGTAAGATATATATAATTGTGTCTGTGATTTACATGTAGGGTGTAGGTTAAATTATGTGTAATCGTCTAATAAAGGTTATCTTGAAATAATGAATATTCAAGAAATTTATGAAATAAATTATAAATATATTATGAAATAAATAAATTATAAATATTCAAGAAATAATAATATAAATTTATGAAATAATATAAAGGTTGTTATCTTGCTGTTACTAGAGAGTATTAATTGCAAGTCCTGTCTCATTGGACCCAGCACACTTTATGCTTCCTTCTAGCAGCCTAGTTGTGACAGTACAGAAATACCTATTACCATAATAATGGGATTCAGGAATATTTTATTGTAAATTTTATTCTGATCATGAATGTTAACAAGGGCTAAGTTAGTTTTGCACAAGTCCCAATAAATACGCAGATTCACAAGAGGGGAGCCAAGCCAAGGTCATCATGGTACGAGCAGAATTTGACATGTGTAATGGCGGTATAAGTGAAACGAACTAATAATACGAACTTTTGATTGGTCCACAAAGCCAGATCGTCATAAATGAACAATGACGGCATGAAACAAATACGTATTAACCAGGGCGGTGGCTATAAAACAATGCACAATGACGTCAGACGCACGACTACTTGCATAACAATTGCGTCTGATTCCACCCCAGTCGTCTATAACAATTCAGCGAGCACACATGCTCGACCAGTGCAGTGGGCAACTTTTGCCGTAAAATGCAGTAATTGTTTTTAAAAATACAGTAATCATTTGAAAAATGCAATCATTAACAATAATGTAGAATCAGTGGACAGCCAATATGAGAATTCAGTAAATTCAGTGCACTAAAAGAGACAGAAGAGGTTCGGCCGAACACCTGCCAGCCAACATGGGAGTCTTCTGAGGAGTCTATGCCGCTTCAATTTCAGGAAAGCCCTTCTTAAATTTCTTTTCTAAATTTAAAAATACAAAAGATGAGCTCAAGTCAGAATAAATAACGAACGTATATAATATTACAGTATGATTGAGAGTGAAAGTGAGAGAGTGAAAGTGAGAGAGTGAAAGTGATCGTTGGCCAACCTTAAATAAGTTATATTTGGGGCGTTGGTTTGTGTCTGATAACAGAGTAATTATTCAAGTAAGAGAAATAAATAATAATTTGAAAGTAACTGCAGTACAGAATTTAAAAAAGAATTATTTTAAAGAAAGCAAAAGCACATGCATATAGCATTAAACGCATGGCAAAAGCGGAAATAATGTAGCTGCCATTTTGAAATTTAATAATCGTTGATGACTCTCATTGTTTATAACCTATAGCGCAAGTAACTGAATAAAATAGAATTTATTATCCTCATGTTGTGTAAATGGTTATTTCAATACCCCGAAAACCTCTGTCTTTTCTGCTTAACGCAACCTTGGACCCAAAAGCCTAATGCACTCAACAAAATTGAGCACGTGTTTCACCGGATGTGGGGTTTAAATTATGCAAATCCCATAATAATTAATTATCATACATTTATTATTATTAATTTATTAAATAAACAAAAAGGAGAAGAGTTACAGATGGCGCACGAACTTGGACTTTATATAAAACTAAATTATATAAATGAGCGAAAAACAGAGGTAGATGGGTAGAGAAATACACATAACAGTAGAGGTTATCTATGTAGGTTATGTGTGATATGAAGAGAATTGTATGACAATTAAGACAGAATTTATTACTATCAGTATAACAAAAATGGCAGATAACAACGAAAGTATTAACATAGAAAACACAGCAACAGAATCATTGGTGTTAAACGAACCACAGGCGAACTCAACGCCTGTTATAAATAATAAGGTTTCATTAGAAGATCTTTTTCAGTTAATGAAAATACAGAATGGTCAATTAAATAATAAATTAAACCAGTTTGATGATAAACTAAACCAGTTTGATGATAAACTAAACCAATTTGATGAGCAATTTAACGATATTAAAAAAGAAATTAAGAACCAAAGCTGTCATTATGATAAAAGATTAAGTGAAATAGAGACACGGTTAGACAAAATAGAATCAGAAAATACGAAATTAGAATTAGACAAATTAGAATTGAACAAAGATGACAAGGTAAGTAGTAGTGGAAATGACGATAAAATAAATAAAAATATAGTAATAGGAGATAATAGTGTGGATGTTGGTAGTAATAATGAAATTTTATGGGGAATAGAATATGATAATAAGGGAATGATAGTGTGTTTTGAAGGTTTAAAGAGAGTGTGTAGAGAGGGTATAATTGTAGGGGAATTGCAGGGGTTAGATTTTTCCCTTAATGGTGTATTTGGGGGTGATGTATATGTTTTTAGGAAGGATGAGAGTGCCTTCGATGTAGATTTGGGAGACAAAAGGTCTGAAAATAGTTGTCCCTGGATTTTTTTGTGCACCTGATAGGTGGTGCGAGAATAAAGTTGTAGTGTCCCCTGCATATATTGAGAGAGAGAATGTGATTTGGGGTTATGATAGGAGATATTGTGAAAGAGAGTTGTGTGATAATTGGGAGATGGAGTTATATAGAGTAAATAGAAATTATGAAGAGTTTATAGAAAGGTTAGGTGGAGAGAGAAGTGAAAATAATAACAAGTACTTACCTTGCAATGAGACTGATGTAGTAGGAGATAATGAGAATGATGACTTTACAACTTACCTAATTATGACTAATTATACCAAAGGTGACAGAACCATACCCGATCATGAGGCATATGAATTTGTGGAAAAGGATAAAAATTTGAATAGTTGGTGCATGTATAATGATAAGATAAGATGTCTAATATTAAACAATGTATATAGTTTTAAGATTCGACTATTATTTGACGATGGAGGGTAAACATTTTATTGTGTTTATAAACATTTAATTATGTGGACAGTGTTTTAAAATGGACTGTTTAGGACTGATTTATGATAAACGAGTTAATGATTATGTGGAGTGTATATATTTTGTATGTATTAATGTCAATGTATTTGTGTACTTTGCTGTTGTGTATATTATGTATTTTTTTTATGTAAACATGTATTGTAGAATTTTAAATAATTGAAGGAAGTTTAATAATGATTTTGAAATAATTATGGAATTCAGAGTCTAATGGTTAGTAAATGATTATGCATATAATATATTTGGATATTGAGTTGTTTTAGGATTGTAAGATAAGTGATGAATTTTCTAGTGGTATATTAAGGTGAAATGTTGTAAAAAGAGTTTGGGTAATAGTGATAAATAAAGGCATTTGAGTTAGTTAAATAGAGTTAATGGGAGTTAGTGAGAATAAGAGTTGAGATACAGATAATATATAAAGAGGTGTTAGATATTTTAGGGACACAGTAGTTAGTGATTATATGTAGAGGTGAGTAATGTGAATGGTATATAATTATAGTTGTTATTGATGATATTTTGTAGTAAGGATCCGGTGTAAGGAGTGATCAGCGTGCGACGTGGCAAGGGACCAGCGTGCAGCGTTGTGGCAGGCGGAGCAATTTTGGGTGAGTTTGTTTGCCGATATTTGGTGGAGGGCAAATGGTTAGGAATGGATGAGGCCAGGTAGGGAACATACATCCTTGTACAAAAATGAGCGGTGCCAGAGGTTTTAAATGGGATTTGTGAAGGGGGTTATTATTGAGATATTGGTGTCATAATATGTTAATGGTTAGAAGCGGTTGTTAGTTAAAAAGAGGTGAGTAAGGTTAGATTGACAAATGCCAAAATAAGAGATAGAGAATAGTGAATAATAGAGAGTCACCCAAACTAGTAAGGATAAAAGGGTTAGAAAAGGAAAATTCATAGTAGGAAGGTAAGGTAACTGGAAAGGTGAATGATAAATTTGAAAATTTTTTTTGTATAGAATCTAACAAATGTTAAATATTAAAAGTTAATAGAGAATTGTTGATAGTAGTAATGTTATAAAGTTTTGGTACAAGTTGTGTAAATATAAATTGTTTAATGTGAATGTAACAATGTTAATGTTTAATGTACTATGTTTTATTGTGTTTTATTATGTTGATGGTACAATATGTCAGGAGGTTACTACAGGGGTAGTGACAGTAATAATGTTAAATTTTATTATGGTTAGCAAATCTATGGTAATGATTCTGTTATAAAAAGAAAATTAACGTAAAGAAAGTTGAGTAGAGAAATTTAATAGTTCTGAAGTGCTGCCATGATAGTTAAATATACTGATGTTATTTGAAATAAATGAGTAGAGATAGTAGTTGTTGTATGAGAGCAGAATTTGTTTTATGTTTAGTATAAGAGTATATTTCATTAGGATGAGAGAAGTAAGTTGATATTGACTGGAGTCAGAGAATTTGATAAAAAATATATATAGGAGTGTTGAAAAGTAGAAGGATTATCTGTCTAAATCTTGTTATAATTTTTTGTGTGTTATTTGGAATTTTATGAGTAAAGAAAACCAACGCCTCAAAACACAAACCAATGCATCTAAGGGGAGACATATCAGTTGCGGATATGTAGATAAATAAGGCCACTATTTTAAAATTTTATATTACATGTTTCAGAGTTTTGTGGTGTTGTGACCGCGGTCCTGCGCTGGCCGGAGCGTCAGAACAGGAGCGTTCAGTGCCTCATGGCCTTATGGTGTAGGGATCTCTCCGGAGATGTCCAGTAAGGTCAGACAGGTACGACCAACACCATAGGACCAAGGGTAAGTGATTGAAATTTTTTTATATATTAACACTACAGGGGGTTGTGGCAACATATCTGGACTGATCCTTTTAGAAACGTATGAATGAGTCAATGAAAGTTTTTGTGTCTCGACACAAAACCTTTCATTGAGGGGGTTTTGTGACAGTACAGAAATACCTATTACCATAATATGTAATCTTTCAAATCACATACATAATATTAAATACACAATAACTATCTTTACCATAAATATTGTACAATTACGGGCGCCATGTTGGAAACTACCAACAGATGATATTATATTTATTTTACGGGCCAGACTTCGTGTTAAGCGAACGATATGATAGTGGGAAGTGTTATCTGAAATAAATACTCTTAGTTGAAATGGTTACCAAAATATTATTATTATCAGTAAGATTCTACATATAAAAGTGATTCTACTATGTGCCAAACACGCACGTTACTAGGCCTCGGGGCGTAGTCCTATATATGTTTGAATAAACATTATTAGAAATAAACATAGTAATATACTAAACATATAATAAAACATATAATAAAACCAAAACAAATTTAATATATGCACAACCCAGCACTTAGAGAAATTAAAACACTCTCTCTCTCTCACACTCTCTCTCTCTCACACTCTCTCTCCCACACCCTGGTACAATTGCTTTCTTTAATGAGCTCATTTTTTGAAATTTTAAAGACTTAGTTTCATTTTTAAAAGTGTGTGACTTTCGCCTTGGTCATTATTTTAAATTATGTGAAAAGTAGAAAAGATGTTGGAACGTTCTCACCAAATTGTTGGATAAGCCTCACCGCACTTCTAGGGTCGTATTCTTCGTGCACAATGTGTATTTTTTACTTCATTCTAATAGCCCACACCGTCGTGTCTGCCAACGAAAACGCCTCGGACAGATTCTATACGCACTACGTGATTAACGATCCATCGGCCGGTGACACCTATCCAAGTACTTTACCGCCCCAACATTTTAAATGTTTTATTCAGTTAATAAACCACTTTTAGTGGTGAAAAATTAAACTTCACACTGGGTGAACGGTTTTGCCGGCCGTTTGCGTCCACGCGTTTTGATGAAATGACACAGATCCTTTGTCCCATATTTCTTAGGTGGGGCGCAAACTACGTCATCAGGCTATTGTTTGTCTGTTTACAGCATCGCCTTGTTTACGGAAACACATTCCTTGTCGCTGGCGTCATCAGGGATTGGCACTTTATCTCAATATATGACATACGGTTTTTTGCTGGGCTTAACGTTTTTTGCTATGAAACAGTTAGAATCCTGGCAAATATTTGTATAGTTCACTCACTGTAGATATACAAACATTATTAAAGGTTTATTTAATTTTGACCAAATCGTAAAAAAAAAGGATACAATACTTATGGTTTTTTATACCATGTTTATGTTAATTAAAATTTGCACCAGAATTGTACCATCACAAATAATGGGATTCAGGAATATTTTATTGTAAATTTTATTCTGATCATGAATGTTAACAAGGGCTAAGTTAGTTTTGCACAAGTCCCAATAAATACGCAGATTCACAAGAGGGGAGCCAAGCCAAGGTCATCATGGTACTATAACCTCTTCTCTTGAGTTATAACGTAGGGAACCAGTAATAATTGGATGTGCCAATTATACCGGCTGCCTTCGTTGTGAAGTACTGAAAATAATCACAACAAATAAACAATTTATATAGCAGGATATTTGGAAGGGGAGACTGTTGATTTATGCACTCATTTTACTTGGTACTTAGATGACATCTCTTTATTACATTTGGTGATTAAGTTCTCTATTGAAAGTTCTCAAACAATATAGTTTACTATATGATTAAATATATAAATTACTACTTTACAAAGGGGCTTCAAAATATGATGTACATCTTATTGATTAATTCCACGGATCCGGGATTAAATATCATAAATGAATTATGGTCACCTTGCCATGTACAATATTGAAACTCTAACCATTTGAAGAATGGTTTTTTACTAATCTTCTAAAACAACAAAACTTTTAGTTTAAACTTTACCTTTTTGCTATAACTAACGTTATTAGATTTTATACTACATGTTACCTAAAATGTCAGGTTTCTAAAGTCTTTAATGTTATTACATTTAAACATAAGTTTTAAAGTCTTTAATATGATAATTTAAATTGTCTTTTTGGGTTTATAATTTTGTAACTCTTAACCATGGAAGACAAGCCTCCATGTCACCTGTGTGTTTCCTGAAGTTGCTGCAGAATTAGTTCTTCGGTCCTCCTGATGTTTCTTGAAGTTCAGTCGTTACCTTATCATACTGTGATGGTGAAGTTCCAGAAGTATGTGAAATCATTCCTGGTGTGGTACATTCATCTCCGGCGACTGTAGTTATTCATAGTAATTCTTGTAGTTAGAATACATAGATAGAAAGTTTGTTTCACTGTTATACACTTCACATGATGATAGATTAGTTGACTATCACCTTCTAGGTTGTAATACTGTATAAATTACATAGTCCGTTATTTTATAATATAGAGAGATGTCATCACCACACAAATTACTTATTTAAATAGTCATGGTATCAACCCTTTCACATTTTTATATATATACGTAGCGAAACAACGCTTTACGCTGCTTACGGCGTGAGCGCTCCATTACAAGTCGAAGAAAATAGTTAAGGGGAGCGTAGTAATCTCAAGACAATTACTAGGCAACATAAAAGTAGTTCCGTTTTTCTAATTTTAATTAAAGGACTACGGTTGATTAAATAATTAAATCGTGATATTCTTAGTTGCAGAAGTTATCAAAGTACGTAACAATGGTCTTAATTAATTATTTAAATAATAACAAATTTACAATAATACTTAGTTTATTTAGGGGTCAGAAAACAAGTTACTTCTGGTCAGTTCTTGTTTATACAGGATAAATTAATAAGCTTTACCCTTTCTGTACAATTCCATTCCCTTTTAATTTTATTATTAGACTTATATTAAATATTATTATTATTAAATGATTGCCATAAGAATTAGTTTACAATGTGAGATTTTATTAAGAATTTAAAATTTCTCCGATTATATATTATCAACTTAATTAATTAACATATTTTTATTAATGAAATCGTCACATACTCCGCCGCTTAAGCCACAGACGCCGGTATAATTTTTTTTTATATACCGAGAGTATGTTTAGGGATTTCCGTGTGTAATTTCTCTCACCCGTTTCTCTCTGTATGTAATTATGAGTTACACACGTCAGTCTCGAATTGTTCATTCTTACTATCTACATATCATACTTTACAGACTAATTCTAATAGTACATAAAATTCACACATTATAAAACATATAGTTAACATTCTAATTTCCTTAATACTACTACTTATGACTACTACCGGGTTTTTCTTTAGTTGGGAGTTATTCTAGTGATAGAATTACTCATTAAGTAATTTGTTACTTAATTATTTCTCATATTTGCTGTCAGCTGACTTCTTACTTTGCTCTACTTTCGAAGAATAGGATTCAAGGGTGATCAGGCCTCGTACCTATCTATACCATTAGCTAGCTAAATGTTCCTCTGGTACTCCTTTGCAGTTGAGTACAAAACATATACCTTTCTTTTTCTTTACATTTATTTAACTTGCACTCTACCATTACCTTCTTTGTGATAATGTTTTATCTGAGAAATATGTGTCCTTCGTACATATTTTTGAGTAGAGGGTTCATACAGTGCTACGGTTACTGGAGTTAAATATTTGTGAATTTGATAAGGACCGCACCATCGGTATGATAGCTTGGAAGTGGTCTTATCGATTGCACTACTCGTAGGATGTGTTTTACACATACTAAGTTATTTGGTACTTTACTTCATTATTTTTATTTCGCTCGTGATATTTCCTTGATTTCGCTAAGTTTGTTCGCAAATTAGCGCGCGCTTCATTCCATATTTTCCTAATATTTTTATCCCTAATTTCATGGGGTAACAATTCATGTATTTTCCACTTAGTGGATAATGGGTGGTTGGGTTTATATTTGAACAATAATTCAAATGGGGTCGACTTATGTCCTTCATGATATGCAGAATTAAAAGCGAACTGTATCCAGGATAAGTTCTGGTCCCAAGAAGTATGGTCGTTAGCATGGTAGGCAATTAAAGCAGATTTTAGGTTTCGCAAATACCTCTCAGCTATATTACCTTGCGGACGATACTCTGTAGTGGTAATATGGTTTATACCTAGTTTGAAACACATGTTCCTGAATTCCTTGGACTTAAACTGTGGTCCGTTATCCGACACTAGATGGACAGGAATACCAAATTCTTTAAATAATCTATGCTGTAAAATATTTACTGTGGTTGTAGCTAAGGCTCGCCGCATGGGGTACATCCAGACGAATTTGCTAAAAGAGTCTACACAAATTAGTAACATTGTATTTCCTGATTTAGAACGCGGATAGGGTCCTGAAAAGTCTAAATAAATTTTGGAGAACGGGGTAGCAGGAATCTCAGAGATTAACTGACTTATTTGGCTGTTTCTAGCGGGTTTGCTGAGTGCACACAACTTACACCTTTTTACAAAATTGGCGATCTCACTGTTCATATTTTCCCAGTGATATTCTTTACGAATTCGGTGTATAGTTTTATTTATTCCCATATGTGCTCCAATGGTGGAAGAGTGATAATATTCCATCAGCATAGGTTTAATAATATCAGGGGCAATTATTCGTAGATATTTTCCGTTCGCTATTTTACAACATAATACTCTCCTACTTAATATGTATTTCTCTGACTTATTTCCTTTTTCAAGTTGTTCAATAATTGGACTCAAACGTGGGTCTTGTATTTGATACTGGGCTAAATCCGTAAATGCAAGAGGAAATTCGGTAATTAAAGTATTAATAATAGGCGTTTCTCTACTCTTGTTTTCGTAATTATTACTACTAGGCTGGAACATACGTGACAGTGTATCGGCAACTACGTTTTGGGTGCCTCTAATATGTTGTACTTTGAATTTAAAACAATTTAATTTTAATACCCATCTTCCGATACGACCTAACTGTTTTGGGTGATTTAGTAGCCAAGATAACGCTTGATTATCTGTTTCTAACAAAAACTCCTTATGTTCTAAAAATGGTTTGAACTTCTCAAAAGCGAAAACTATAGCTAAACATTCTAATTCGTATGCGGAGTATTTCTTTTCTTGCTCAGTTAGGGTGCGAGAAGCGTAACTAATAGGTAACCTTGAGTTATCTACTTCCTGATATATTACTGCACCTAGTGCGACACTAGAACTGTCTGTCTGCACTACAAATGGTTTTGTAAAGTCGGCTAATTGTAGTACGGGGGGTGATATTATGCTTTCCTTTAATTTCTCGAATGCGGTTTGGTGTTGCTCATTCCATTCAAATTTAATTCCCTTCTTTCTTAAGGTATTTAGCGGTGCTGCAATTTCAGCTAGATGTGGGATGTACTTATGGAAATAATTTATCATTCCCAAAAATCGGGCTATTCCTTTCGCATCCCGCGGCGGTAAAAATTCTCTGATGGCACGGGTTCGCTCTGGGTCTATGCTTACCTTTCCGTTTGCTTTTACGATGTGACCTAAAAATGAGAATTGTGTCACAGCAAAATTTACTTTACTGGGATTTACGGTTAATCCAGCTTCCTCCAATCGGGTTAGTACTTCACGTAGATGTTCAAGATGTTGCTCAATTGACTCGCTGTAAATAACAATGTCATCTAGGTAGTGGTACACATATTTAAACTTTATGTCATGAAATAATTTTTCTAATAATCTGCTACATACAGAACTACCTTGGGATATACCAAAAGGTACCCTTGTAAATTGGTACAGGTTGAAAGGGACGGCAAAGGCGGTAAGACGTTTTGATTCTTCCGAAAGAGGTATCTGATGAAATGCCTGATTTAAATCCATAATGGTAAAGATTTTTGCTTTAGTAAAATAATGAAATGCACTGTGGATGTCGGGAAGTGGTATAGATTCAAATTCTATCCGTTTATTTAGTTGTCTGTAGTCCACCACTAATCTATGTTTGTCGTTACTTTTGGGTACTAAAAACGCAGGTGATGAATAAGATGACGTAGAGGGTTCGATGACTCCTTGTTCTAACAATTTATTAATTTGGTTCCTCATCACTTCCATTTTCGGTGGTGATAATTTGTATGGGGCTAAACGAATTACTTTGTTGTCGCTCAAATTTATTTTGTACTCTATCAGATCCGTCAGTCCTAATTTTGGGGTGAGGACGTTGGAGAATTGTTTTATTAAAGTCTGTATGTTCCGTCTATCTTTACTTTTTAGATGACTTAATTCAGGTTCGTGATGCTTTATATGTGTAGAAGTGGTGCTAGTACTTTCTCTGTTATTTGCATTATCATGCAAGTTATATTTCCGTGAACGATCGAATCCAAAGTAAAATATCTTCTCGTGAATGTCTAAAATTATGCCTGTTTTACTGATAAAATCAGCTCCCAATATTAATTCGGGTCCTAATTCGTCGCATACCAACATTGGAAAATACCACGTTAGATTTTTAATTTTTACTTTAAAAGTGATGATAAGCTTTATCATTAAGTTTTGTTTATTAGCTGTAGCGCATCTAATATTTACTGATCGACTGCGTTTAACTAAATTGTGTTTAAATAATTGATTTGCTAGCTCTTGACTAATTAAACTTCGCGTGGATCCGGAATCAATTAATCCGAGGGTGGATGTAACACCAATGTCAACTTGTATATACGGTAATTCACACCTATTGTAATCACATTTACTAATAGAGTTACATTTATCGATAAATTTCCTAACATAGGGGTCTAATTTTCTTTTGTTATTATTATTAGTATTTTGTTTTAACTTGTGGTCTCTCAGGGGTTTACCTGTTTTCACGATGCTGCGGAAGACACAGGGTTTCGGATCTCCCTGCCTTACATGTTTTTTGGATAATGGGTTTTCTGATGATACTGTTTCCGTTTACAGTTTCTACTGAGGTGTCCAGGTTTTCCACAGTTATAGCATATATATTCTTTACGCGAGGTCTCACTGGTTTCGTGTCTAGGTGGTGGCTCTTTGGACTTACCGTGGCCATGAACATAGGTTGGTCGCCGAAATGGGCGTCGTTCTCGTAGACTTCTTGTATCTGAGGGTAGGGCTTGCGTTTCCTTTCTATGTGGTGTTGTGGATACCGGTGCATGTCGATGCTGATCTGCATACCACACATTTGAAGAGTGCACACTACATTGTTCAAGGTCAGCGAAAGTAAGGGGTCTACTTATTAGAGCTAAACGGGAGCGTTCTTCAGGAGATAAGCCTACCGCCAATCGACCAATCGACCAATTGTTTTTCAGTCCAGTCGACCTGCAGTAGACGTGAAGATTCTCTGACGTCTGCGATATAGTGGGCCAGTCTTTCTTGAGCTCTTTGTACTCGAAGTACGGTATTTCTTTTTATCTCCTCATATATTCCAGTGGGAATAAAATATGTGATTATATTTGTATGAAGTTCTTCTACCGGAAGATTCGAGTTTAATGTTTCGAGCACACGATCTCGTAAAGGTGGTTTACATTTGGGTAAGATGACCTGCAGTATTTGCCAATCGCTCAATAGTTGTAGATCTTTTATTTGCAGTAGATATCTGATAAAAGTCAATAGAGTCGTGATGCTTAAGCCATCGGTGTAAGGAATATCATTAATTATTTTCTCTACTGGGTGGGAAATCTTTCCGTAGAGGTCTACATTAAAACATACGTTAGGTATACTTTTCGAAAGATTGGTGTTTGCATTAGGATTTGTAATCGCATATTTACTAGTGCGAGAATGCTGAACATTTGGCGGTGGGGGTTCTGACATAGTGTGGGTATTTAATTCTCTACTAGGTAATTGTTCATGACTCAGTTGTATCTTCGATACGGTGGGTGATTCGGGGTTCGAGGTGGAGAGAGGGTGTTCTAAAGTAGGGGATTGAACTGGGGAGATATATAATTTTTGTAAATCGTGCTCAATTTCCTCCATTCTCGATGAGTCTGATTTTCGTCGTAAGTCATTGATAATTATGGGTAATTGGCTTAATGCCTCCTCCGCAAATTTCTGCACATCGGGGGGGATTACGGTGACGTCGGGCCAGCTTAGTAAATTATTTAACCGGCGGGTTAAATGTTCTATACGTTGCGTAACGCGCAAAAATTCCGTAGGTGATTTCTTGTCCTCAAGGTTTTGAGATAATACTATCAATTCCCTATATTTCGCATAACAGGTTTCTCGTTCGCCGTCATAATCGAGTTCACGCAATCTATCTAACTGCGATGGTGTATCTGATCCAGTTTGGCGTAATGATTTTCGTAACTCCGACACGGTTACATTTACGTGTTTTAGACCTCGTAAAAGTGCCTCGTAGCATAGCTCATCTTTTAATAACAGATCAGGATTAAATTCGGCCATTTTAGTAACATGAGCGGCTATAACTAATTATTCTACTATTTGCCTTAATTGTTATACAACGCTTCCTTTTTCTTTTACACAAAAATATAAAACTATAAACCAATCGTGTTCTTACTCCTTTTTCTTTTTTCCTTTTTTACAAATAAACACATAAAATGTTATGACAACCTTTATCGTTTTACTTTGAGAGAGAGAGAGAAATTTCACACATGCATGAATATGCGTACGACAAAAGATTCCCCCTTCGGTTACTAACACATGAACAGACACGCTTCTTATAACAATAGACCACACAAGGAGGGTGACTTATTTTCAACTCAACTAAACAATGACAATTTTAAACAAACGGCAGCAGGAAACTACCCGTCCGAGATTGTCGAGAATGTGGCACGTTTATGAATGGGACTTTTAACAAGTACCGACATGGTTTGTTTACATGGGATTATATGCTAATATTACGTTACACATATTATATTTAC
Source organism: Magicicada septendecula (assembly GCA_034769895.1). NCBI lineage: Eukaryota > Metazoa > Arthropoda > Insecta > Hemiptera > Cicadidae > Magicicada > Magicicada septendecula. The sequence continues at coordinate 198,516,767 of CM068376.1, read as the reverse complement.
TAATAAAGTTATTTATACTATCTTACTATAATATTAATTATTATTTTTATCTTATTTCAAACTCTGACACATATTGAAATACATGAGTGTATAGATCAACAGCTTTTGTGCGTGGGATATCGGGACGCAATTACTTCTTTCTTTTCTCTTACGCAAAATTAGCAAATTCGCAAAATAGCAGCAGAACAGCAAAAATAGCAGAAAAGCAGAGTGGCGCAAATTATAACCTCTTCTCTTGAGTTATAACGTAGGGAACCAGTAATAATTGGATGTGCCAATTATACCGGCTGCCTTCGTTGTGAAGTACTGAAAATAATCACAACAAATAAACAATTTATATAGCAGGATATTTGGAAGGGGAGACTGTTGATTTATGCACTCATTTTACTTGGTACTTAGATGACATCTCTTTATTACATTTGGTGATTAAGTTCTCTATTGAAAGTTCTCAAACAATATAGTTTACTATATGATTAAATATATAAATTACTACTTTACAAAGGGGCTTCAAAATATGATGTACATCTTATTGATTAATTCCACGGATCCGGGATTAAATATCATAAATGAATTATGGTCACCTTGCCATGTACAATATTGAAACTCTAACCATTTGAAGAATGGTTTTTTACTAATCTTCTAAAACAACAAAACTTTTAGTTTAAACTTTACCTTTTTGCTATAACTAACGTTATTAGATTTTATACTACATGTTACCTAAAATGTCAGGTTTCTAAAGTCTTTAATGTTATTACATTTAAACATAAGTTTTAAAGTCTTTAATATGATAATTTAAATTGTCTTTTTGGGTTTATAATTTTGTAACTCTTAACCATGGAAGACAAGCCTCCATGTCACCTGTGTGTTTCCTGAAGTTGCTGCAGAATTAGTTCTTCGGTCCTCCTGATGTTTCTTGAAGTTCAGTCGTTACCTTATCATACTGTGATGGTGAAGTTCTAGAAGTATGTGAAATCATTCCTGGTGTGGTACATTCATCTCCGGCGACTGTAGTTATTCATAGTAATTCTTGTAGTTAGAATACATAGATAGAAAGTTTGTTTCACTGTTATACACTTCACATGATGATAGATTAGTTGACTATCACCTTCTAGGTTGTAATACTGTATAAATTACATAGTCCGTTATTTTATAATATAGAGAGATGTCATCACCACACAAATTACTTATTTAAATAGTCATGGTATCAACCCTTTCACATTTTTATATATATACGTAGCGAAACAACGCTTTACGCTGCTTACGGCGTGAGCGCTCCATTACAAGTCGAAGAAAATAGTTAAGGGGAGCGTAGTAATCTCAAGACAATTACTAGGCAACATAAAAGTAGTTCCGTTTTTCTAATTTTAATTAAAGGACTACTGTTGATTAAATAATTAAATCGTGATATTCTTAGTTGCAGAAGTTATCAAAGTACGTAACAATGGTCTTAATTAATTATTTAAATAATAACAAATTTACAATAATACTTAGTTTATTTAGGGGTCAGAAAACAAGTTACTTCTGGTCAGTTCTTGTTTATACAGGATAAATTAATAAGCTTTACCCTTTCTGTACAATTCCATTCCCTTTTAATTTTATTATTAGACTTATATTAAATATTATTATTATTAAATGATTGCCATAAGAATTAGTTTACAATGTGAGATTTTATTAAGAATTTAAAATTTCTCCGATTATATATTATCAACTTAATTAATTAACATATTTTTATTAATGAAATCGTCACAGTACGAGCAGAATTTGACATGTGTAATGGCGGTATAAGTGAAACGAACTAATAATACGAACTTTTGATTGGTCCACAAAGCCAGATCATCATAAATGAACAATGACGGCATGAAAAAAATACGTATTAACCAGGGCGGTGGCTATAAAACAATGCACAATGACGTCAGACGCACGACTACTTGCATAACAATTGCGTCTGATTCCGCCCCAGTCGTCTATAACAATTCAGCGAGCACACATGCTCGACCAGTGCAGTGGGCAACTTTTGCCGTAAAATGCAGTAATTGTTTTTAAAAATACAGTAATCATTTAAAAAATGCAATCATTAACAATAATGTAGAATCAGTGGACAGCCAATATGAGAATTCAGTAAATTCAGTGCACTAAAAGAGACAGAAGAGGTTCGGCCGAACACCTGCCAGCCAACATGGGAGTCTTCTGAGGAGTCTATGCCGCTTCAATTTCAGAAAAGCCCTTCTTAAATTTCTTTTCTAAATTTAAAAATACAAAAGATGAGCTCAAGTCAGAATAAATAACGAACGTATATAATATTACAGTATGATTGAGAGTCAAAGTGAGAGAGTGAAAGTGATCGTTGGCCAACCTTAAATAAGTTATATTTGGGGCGTTGGTTTGTGTCTGATAACAGAGTAATTATTCAAGTAAGAGAAATAAATAATAATTTGAAAGTAACTGCAGTACAGAATTTAAAAAAGAATTATTTTAAAGAAAGCAAAAGCACATGCATATAGCATTAAACGCATGGCGAAAGCGGAAATAATGTAGCCGCCATTTTGAAATTTAATAATCGTTGATGACTCTCATTGTTTATAACCTATAGCGCAAGTAACTGAATAAAATAGAATTTATTATCCTCATGTTGTGTAAATGGTTATTTCAATACCCTGAAAACCTCTGTCTTTTCTGCTTAACGCAACCTTGGACCCAAAAGCCTAATGCACTCAACAAAATTGAGCACGTGTTTCACCGGATGTGGGGTTTAAATTATGCAAATCCCATAATAATTAATTATCATACATTTATTATTATTAATTTATTAAATAAACAAAAAGGAGAAGAGTTACATAGTCTTAAATATTAAGTAACCCTAAAAAAAAAAAAAAAAATTTATAAAACTCCCACACAAATAAAAAGTGGGTTACAGTTTAAAAATTTCAGACTGTTCTAATTTATTTTCTAAGCTTTCTGTGTGGTTCTTATTAAATTCTTTTAATTCGTCTATTCTATCATTCAAATTTTCTGTCTGTTTATCTATCATCTCACATATATTTTCTGTTTGTTTTCTAAAATATTCTTCTAATATGGGTCGCATCATATTTGCGATCGCCTCTTCCATACTAATACTTCCTGGTGCTGCCATGTCGAATATGATGTATTTAAATTTATATTTTAAAATTTATTATTATTGTACAACCGTTCGCTACTGTTATTGATTTAGTTGTTTATTTTTATTAGTGATTATTATTATTACTCTTGTTACAGTTACACCTGTTATCATAGAAAATCAATGGTATTGGTGGGCGCCAGTTGTGTTATTAAACACAGCAAAATAACATACACAAATATTTATACATACACATCAGTACATACATATACTCCTATTCACACTTTTAACAATAGAGCATACATTTATTTATTAAATGTAGGCATGTCGTGCCCCACGTAACGGGCGACAATTTATAACAAGACAAATTGCCAATTTAAATGCAATTTAATTTGTGTTGTACCAGTAATTTTATAATATACATATATTGCAACAATACATATATGTGCATATTTTCTCAGGGCGGTATGTTTTATATTGTAATTAGCGTAAATGGAATAAGGAACAGTTTTATACAATTTTGCACAAGAAAATGCAGGCTCTGTCACGTCGAAAGTGCACCTGCTTCGGTAGTTAAAAATACGGTGTGTGTGTGTGTTTGTGTGCGTGAAGCCAGCTGCGACAAGAATATGGGGTGAGTGTGCGAATTGTTTGTTCCAATTAATCAGGTCTTAACAGGATTATAATAAACTAATTACACAAGTTAAACCTGTAAGCAAAGAATTACGCCAATTATAAAGACACCATTACATTAAGGGATTTTTAACGAGTATGGTGATATAAAATTTATTTCCAGAGGTGCAATATTAAAGATGCTAACTAATTAATATTAATTACTAGTGTAATGGAAGAGTAATTAATATATGTGGTATATGTGAGTGACCAGAGAAAAATTACGCAAACAATGATATTGATCAGGTGACGAGTATGTTCATGAGTTCGCGATAATTAACCAAAAAGTGAGTGTAATAAAAAGGACGCTTAGACGCGAACGGACCATCTCTAGCTTGTTGAAAACAGGCCTGTTCCTGTCAAATCGCCACCAGTATAAATACCAGTAGCAATTTTGGGCGATCACACACTCAGACTCAAGAAATCTACAGACGACGTTACGCTGCCCGATTGCAGATCGACCAGGACACACACACTGTACCACACTCACACCAAGACGTAAGGAGGAACACTTGAGCATCACTGACAGCTACATAGAGACCGCAAACTAACCCATAGAAACAACAAACACCGCATCAGCATAGTCATCATCATCATACTCTCAGGATTCTGGACACACACACACACACAACGGTAACAGCAAATAAACGCAGGTGATAAAAAACAATTATATTTTATTGTGAAGAGAGCTCTCGAAAAAGAACTTAAATATGAACAGAGAATAATTAGAATTTTAAAGTAAAATAATAGTTAGATAAGAGAGTGTAATTTAACAACAACTTGTAGAAAAGAAATACTAATCTTTTGTTGTATTTTTGGATGTGTCAGTATAAATCAATAATAGATTGGAAGTAAATGTAATATTTTTATTTGTTTATAGCAACAATATATTCATTCTTGAATCTTAATATTATTTTGTTGGTAAATGAGTTGCTATCAGTAATTAAAATTTGAGTTAATTTCAGACACACAAATAAAAAGAATTTAAATAACTTGTTTAACATGTTTGGTTAGTTGATAAGATTATATGGGTGTTTATTTTTGTTGTATGTTATGAATAGCATAGCAGGTTACAGATTTGTAAAGCTTATAAAGGTGAATATTTATTTGTATAATGTTTGAAATTTTAATAGTTAAATATTTTTCTATCAAGTAATAAATCTTAGAATGATTATTTTGAAATGGGTTTAATTGATTATTTCATGTCAACAACATCTCACTCCTCTTTAAAAATTATTTAATTATTGTGCAACCACTTATACTTGACGCAACGAGAAACCAAATCCTGCGACCTAGCCTGTGTAGTACATATTATAGTTGCGTTGAGAATATGATAATATATTTGTATAATTGTTGTAACGTTGCATATATATATATATATATATATATATATATATATATTGCCACTGGACTTGGTTGGTGTGTTTTACTGGTATCGCCAATTTTGGCCAACAGCGAGTATTAATACTGTTCAGTTTACACACACAAAGACCAATGCAATTTTAATTAGACTTACCTTAACTGAATTTACTTTTACTTCTCTGCTATACTTATATTCTGTAGAACTGTGTGTGAGAATGTGATGGATGGGTGTTATTTTTGAAATAATTACTTCTAACTCTTTAAATATTATAAGAATTGTTTTTTTTTTTATGACTACTTTAATTTGCTCTGTCTTACTCTACTAATTACATAAATTTGTTTTTTATAGTCTCTGAAATTGTTCTCTTTCTTGTTTACTGTCTTTTTGAATTCAAACTTAAATGTTTAATACTCTACTTGTTACTGTAGCTCCGGTGTCTATCTCATGGGCGTTTCTGGGTTTGAATGTTCCAATTGTTCCTCTTCTTGTTCATCCAGTCTCCATGGTGTGGATGTGTGTACAGCTTCCCTGATGTGGAGTGTTCTCAGCTTCCTTGGATTCTGGTGTGAACAGCCTCCCTGATGTGGATATGTCCTCAGCTCCCTGTTGTGGAATTGTACTGCCTCCCTGATGTGGAATTTTTACGTTCAGATGCTATTTTTCGCTATTGTTGATTTATTTGAACGGAGTCGCTTTCACGTTAAGTTCGAGTGTTTTTAAGTTTAACTTGTCGCGTGATTTTACTCACTACGCACTGCTCGGGCTAGTAATTCAAAACCGATGTTCCGTACTAGTGTTTTACTGCAAACTACTCGGACTGGTTGTTTAACATAGACTTTCCGAACTAGTGTTTTAAAGCGGACTACTCGAACCGGTGGTTTAATGCAGACTGAAGTGCTTTGAGCGCGTTAGCGATGTCGCCCTGTATTTTCCCGCTAGTTTAATGAGACTCTACCCTTATTGGTTTATCAACTATCATGTGTTGTTGTTCACGATCTGATGGGTTCTTTTTAAACTGTTAATAAGCGGTTAGGGATTATTTTTGTGCACTAATGTTAGCTATTTCACTTTTGTTATTCGCTCTATGTTTTGTATTGTATCCTTACGCACCTACGCGTCACACTTCCTATCGCACTCCAACACTTTTCATTCTTATTACTGTTTTTACATTTGAGATATTGATACACAATTACACAATTCTTATTATTATACTTTCTTAACTCTATTTACTTAATCTTATACATTGTTTCTTATTATACTAAGCAGAGCATTGCTTTATGCACTGTATTTTCTATTTTGCTGTACGCATATGTGACGGTTGTCATATTGTGACCATTCGTCCTGTCACAATATATATATTATAACGTTATTTTTAGACACTTACTTTTACACATATGCTCTTACTCATTTGTGCGCACTTACCCACGTCTCGAAGGTATACTCTTCTTCTGCAGTATGTACCTTGATGTTCCCCGGCTGGGTCGCAGGCTTTGGTCGTTGACTGAGTGTGGATAAGCACGTGAATATCGTTATATAAGTTTAATACAAGTAAAGAGTACAGAGGATTTAGTACTGGTTGTGAAATTAGTACGACTGTGTTAATAAAATCATATTCATTTGATTTATTATTTAAAAATTCAAATTATCATATTATTAATTGCTTTGTGTGGGTTAATTATTATTTGAACCCTTATATTCAATCCGAATATAATGTAATTATAACGTGTTTAAATCTTATTTCTTATAGTTTAAGACATATTATACACATACATAAATCATATATGACCTGAAATATTACACAGACATATAATACATAACACATATAATTATTATAAAACTTGATTAACACGTATAAAATTTAATATTCATCTTGTCTTTGCAAGTGTGGTTTTTAATATATACCACTTAATAAAACTTTTAATTAATTACACATTTATTAAACTACTAATAGAGAACATTTATTACTTTAATTGATTTGATTATTTAATGTCTCAATTAATTAACAATCTTCTAATTACGTAACTCATATTTGAATTTAATTATCTAATCAAATACAAAAATATAATAAAATTATGGTTCTTCCTTGACCATTTATTTATGAGATTACTACAGTTCTATTCTCTATTATCAATTATACTTTGAACATTTATTTATTCATTATGAAAATTTAAAAATATACTCATTTCTTTGTAAACTTGTATATGGAATCTAGAGCTTCTTTTGATAGACCTCAGGGTCATTTTAATATTAAATAAATGTCTGACTTCACCTGCATTTTTCTGCAACCATTTAACTTTGTCGTTACCATCATCTGGACTCTCGAGTTTGTTGATCCTCTTTGGTATCACCTTCTCTGTCTCTGCATCATTGAAATTCCTCGCTCCGTCTCCTGGATGGTGAGTTCTGACGTGGATCTCTGGTCGTGATGATGTACAGCTGGATGTAGCTGCATGTGGCTGTCCCTGCGTCCTCTCGTCTTCTTGTTCTAGTTCCTCTCCTCTTCTTATCTTGTCCCTCGTGGATGTTTCAAAGTTCTATGTTACTTCTTGAAGTTCATTGACGATACGAGTTCTCGTAGATTACGATTTTATAGTCTTTTAAAAAAATCGTGTTCCACTATTACTTGCACCGACATAATGCCGGTTCCATCACACTTCCCGTTCTTGAGTACTGTTTAAAAACCTTACATGACTTTGTAAAATTCGCGGTTGTGAGATGCGTGGATCTTACGTGTCTAAGTGAGTTCATCTGAGAAAGTGTGTATCGCTTGCTGGGGTTTTATACTGCTGCCGTCGTCCCATGCCTGTTGGAAACTGTTTTGACAACATTGAACAGGTCGGCGCGTTGATTTAATTGTTACTTTCAACCTACGTGTCTTTCTATGAAGCGCACACTATTTTATAAATATTATTTCACCAAAAGTTAGGTATAATATTAAACTTTGTTTATGCAAATTATGAATGTTATGGTGTGTAAATTATGGCAGTTATGGCAAAATTTCACATGGTGGCTGAACGGTTCCCACGATCAATGACCACTTAACGCCAAACTGAAGCGCCAGGTGTCAGCTATGTTTTTACGCTGATTCGTGTGACTTCTGGTTATCGCTCAGTATTTAAAAAACTGTGTAAAATCTTCCACCCTCGTTTGCATAATTCAACCTGTCTGTCGTTTACACACGTACACATACACACACACACACACGCAGACTGATACACAAGCGGCGGCATGTCGTTCTGACGTCATCCTTACCAGTTGGCGTGTGTCAATTTTCTCCCCTTCGTTGCTGCGTTTAAAACTATTTAAGCTTTTTTACTCCATATGCAGGCGTACTTACAATATTTGATTTATTTAAAATTAAATACTACGTTATTTCTTATATTATCTCTTATACCTACTGCTTAATTATTACATTATTTTTATTATTTACATCTTATATATCTCGTACGTGCGTTCGTATGTTATCCTACCTCAGTCAGGGGTTGATACATATAGTTATGCTAAACGTATCGTTGCAATATATATATATACGTATACAATAGAGTCTCGTTTATCCGACCTTCTCTTATCTGACATTCCGTATTATCCAACGTCCCACTGCAAAAACAACAACAAAAAAATGCATTAATCGGCAACAAGAACTGCAAGTTGCAAGCGTGAGCGTAGTCTATTTTTTGTTGCTCCCGACTCTACCGCAGCTAATTAGTTACCCCGACTGTACAGTCTACACTATGACTCATGTGTCTGTCATTCGTCCCACCCTCACTCACTCACTGTCACAACTCACTACTCAGTGCAGTGCAGTTTATCACTGTATGCGGATCGGTTTATCATCTGTTACATGCATATGTGTCTGTGTGTGTTAATTTGACAAATGTTGTTGTGTTGTTTAAAAGTTGAAATTTATGTAAGTATGGCGAGGAAAAGAAAGAAAGTTGTTGTATCGATGGAACAAAAACTTGAGGCAATCAAGAGACTGGAGAAGGGAGAGACAATGCAGAAGGTAGCTGACGACTTTGGCGTTGGCCGGGTAACAGTAGGAGACTGGAAAAAAAATGAACAGAAATAGAAAAATGGTGTGCATCAAGAGTTACGGAGGGTGCATTAAAAGAAAGAAAGTTGACTATGAAAAAGTTAGTGAAGCTTTGTATGTTTGGTTTACACAGTTCAGGGACAAAGGTGTGCCTATTTCAGGGCCGATTTTACAGCAAAAGGCGTTGCATTTTCGTAATGAAATCAATGAAGGGGACCCAGATTTCACAGCAAGTGTCGGTTGGCTCGACTGATTGAAGAAACGCTACGGTATCCGTCAGTTAAGTGTTTGTGGTGAAAAACTATCATCGAATTTTGAAGAAATTGAAGCATTCAAGAAAAGATTTCAGGAATTTATTGAAACTGAAAGCCTAACGGGTGATCAGATATTTAACTATGATGAGTCAGGCCTTAATTACAAAATGTTACCTAGTAAGAGTCTTGCAGCCAGAACTGAAGCAGCAGCCCCTGGCTACAAGCGTAGTAAGGAAAGGCTGACAATTTTAGCATGCAGCAATGCTACAGCAAACCTCAAAATGGACCTTGCAATGATTGGAAAGTCCAAAAATCCTAGAGCCTTTAAAACAGTTGCCAAAAATGCTCTTCCTGTAAAATGCTACAGTCAGAAAAGCGCATGGATGAGCAGTGAAATTTTCAAAGACTGGTTTTTTAAGGAATCCATTCCTTCAACAGAGAAGTTTTTGAAAGAAAATTTACCCAGAAAAGCAGTTTTGTTGGTAGATAGTGCTCTAACGCACCTTGATGCAGAGGAGCTTCAAGATGGTGACATTAAGGCAATGTTTCTGCCCCCCCCCCCCAGTGTAACCACCATATGCCAACCTATGGATCAGGGCGTTTTGGAAACGATAAAAAGGAACTATTGCAGGAAGCTACTGTCCACAGTGATAGAAAAAATTGAAGAAGGAAAAGACATGATTGAAAAATTGAAACGCATCAATGTAAAAGGATGTTGCTTATTGGGTTGCAAGGGCCTGGGCTGACGTAAGGGCTCCAACAATTGCCAAATCATGGAAAAAGCTGCTAGGCGATGATGAAAGTATGGAAACGGAAAGCACCGATGAAACCATTCTACCTTTAGTGCAATGTATCCCTGGATGTGAGGATGCATCTTTGCAAGAAATCGAAAGTTGGATGAAGGTTGATGATCAGTATGTAACTGATGGAGAAATTGTCGCTCTTGTCAATTGCGATGACAACGAAATTGAAGATCAAGATCAAGCACCAACTGTTGAGCCTCACAATTTCACATAACGACGGAGTTGAGGCTCTAGAAACTGCAATTAAATACATTGAGCAACAAGAAGAAGCTACAGGAATCAACATAATGATGCTACAAAGATGGCGAGACTTGGCAGCGAAGAAACGGCAGTCGTCAGGAAAGCAGACTACGATCAAAAATTTCTTTAAATCATCACAGGACTGAACTTTTTAAGTGTATTTAACGTCAGACAATTCTGTAACTGTAAGTTAATTTTTTCAGTTAATTTTTTCTGTTGTTTTGTTGTAAAACATGATTATTAGGTTCGTAATGTGTAAAATTATAACATAGTTTGACGTTTAATATGCTTTTTCTTAACACCTCCCTATTATCTGATATTTTCGCTTATCCGACGTTCTGCCGGCCCGTTTATGTCGGATAAGCGAGACTCTACTGTATATATATATATATATATATATTGCAATGAAACACAGGATCCTGATAAGCAGTGTAGGCTTGTGTAATACACAGACGATAAACATTCATGTCTAAGTTGGTAGTTTGTTAGATTTGTTTTTTTTTGTATGAGTTTTGTATTTTAGAATGGATAAGGAATTAGGTTTAGTCAAACTGTGTATTATTTTATGTGTTATTTATTCATGTACTATGTCTGTGGAAAGGTGCGCACGTGTGCGAGTGATAAACGTTTCCCCGGCTGTGCGTGATATAATTGTCTTATCGTTGTGACACTTGAACTGAACATAAACTACTGTATTAGCTACAGTTCCTGTATTTTTCCTATCTATTAAATGACGTTAAAGTATGATTTCATTAAAATATGAAGTTGTTGTAAAACGCAGTTATGCGTGAGATAAAGGTATTCAGAGATTACCATCTGTGCATGCTCTTGCATAGTCGGTGCACTTTACGGCATGAAAAATTGGCGAGTCATGTTCAAAGTAACCATGTGACTTCCTTCCACCAATAAAATGCTGGAAGGCAGTTGGAAAGTTTCTTAGCCTGTTGCTACACAGGCAGTTCTTCTCATCCTGCTATCACGATCGGGACGTGCAATTCTTGTGCAAGATTTTCCGCTTGCAAGAATTTGTTAAGTCTTTTCGGCGGTAGTAATGAGTGTGAAGACTCAGAACTGTTCGTGTATTACATTTCTACACCCAGTGTTGTTATTAAAACATAGCGTGCATAAATACAGTTAGTTCTTCTCATCTAGCTATCACGATCGGTACGGCAATTCTTGTGCAAGATTTTCCGCTTGCAAGAATTTGTTAAGTCTTTTCGGCGGTAGTAACGAGTGCGAAGGCTCAGAACTGTTGGTGTAATTCATTGCTACACGCAGTAATTTATTTGAATATAGCGTGTGTAATAAGTGAACTTGAACTGTGTTACTGTGTGAGGTATTCTGGAGTACCAGTAATATTTCATAGTTACTTAGTAATAAAATTTTGTCATCATTAGTTTCCGCGTGAGTGGAAGATTTCCGCATAGGGAGGTCTGCTGATCGCGGTAGACCCAGTGGTACGCGTGAACACTTGAAAAGTCCGGATTGGTATAAGCCTAATATACCGTTTCTAAGTAAAACTCACTGTGACCTGAGATACTTATAAATTATAAATTCTGTATGAAGTGTAACCAGTAGTATCAATAGAACCGTTGTGGTGTGCGAAGCATCTGTGTCAACGTTGGAACTCCAGGAGACCAGCCCAGCTGGAAGCGTCACCAAGGTGAACCATCCGTCATCGAATGCAACGCCTGACGACTCAACTACACAGCAAAGCCCCCCCCTTTTCCATCAACATCGGCGCGAGAAGGAATCATCATCATCACATATGTAATGTACCACATCATGTATATGAACAATAATTAACACTTTAAAAGACTATATCTGAAACACTACCATTATTATGCTTGTCAAATATATCATATAGACAATTACATATGTCTTGTGTGCAATAAATAATCTTAAACCCTCCAATATAGACTTTTGCATTAAGATACACATACTACCATATCCTATGCACCAATAGTTAAGTTATTTGTGTTGTCGCAATATATATATATTGTGACAGGACGAATAGTCACAATATGACAACCGTCACATATGCGTATAGCAAAATAGAAAATACAGTGCATAAAGCAATGCTCTGCTTTAGTATAATAAGAAACAATGTATAAGATTAAGTAAATAGAGTTAAGAAAATATAATAATAAGAATTGTGTAATTGTGTATCAATATTTCCAATGTAAAAACAGTTTAAAAAGAACCTATCAGAGCGTGAACGACAACCCGTGACAGTGATAAACCAATAAGGGTAGAGTGTCATTAAACTAGCGGGAAAATACAGGGCGACGTCGCTAACGTGCTCAAAGCAATTCAGTCTGCATTAAACCACCGGTTCGAGTAGTTCGCTTTAAAACACTAGTTTGGAAAGTCTATGTTAAACAAACCAGTTCGAATAGTTTGCAGTAAAACACTAATACGGATCATCGGTTGTGAATTACTAGCCCGAGCAGTGCGTAGTGAGAAAAATCACGTGACAAGTTAAACGTAAAAACACTCGAACTTAACGTGGAAGCGAAATCAACCATAGTGTAAAAAAATAGCATCTGAACGTAAAAATTCCACATCAGGGAGGCAGTACAATTCCACATCAGGGAGGCAGTACAATTCCACATCAGGGAGGCAGTACAATTCCACCTCAGGGAGGCAGTACAATTCCACATCAGGGAAGCTGAGAACACTCCACATCAGGGAAGCTGTACACATATCCACACCACGGAGACTGGATGAACAAGAAGAGGAACAATTGGAACATTCAAACCCAGAAACACCCATGAGATAGACGCCGGAACTACAGTAACAAGTAGAGTATTAAATATTTAAGTTTGAATTCAAAAGACAGTAGACAAGAAAGAGAACAATTTCAGAGACTATAAAAAAATAAATTTATGTAATTAGTAAAGTAAGATAACAGAGCAAATTGAAGTAGAGTCATTTAAAGAGTTAAAGTAAAGTAAAATAAAAAGACAAACATTAAACACAATTTTTATAATAACTAAAGAGTTAGAAGTAATTATTTCAAAAATAACACCCATCCATCACATTCTCACACACAGGTCTACAGAATATAAGTATAGCAGAGAAGTAAAAGTAAATTCAGTTAAGGTAAGTCTAATTAAAATTGCATTGGTCTTTGTGTGTGTAAACTGAACAGTATTAATACTCGCTGTTGCCCAAAATTGGCGATACCAGTAAAACACACCAACAAAGTCCAGTTGCAATATATATATATATATATTATAATGGAACCAAATATTAACTATTTGGGGTTATATGTTTACCGCATGCTGAAACCATATTTAAATAAAAATTAACAGTTAAAACTCCATTTGAATGTAGAGCATTGAAAATAATGCTGTGTAAAGCAACGCACACGTGGTCGTTATGTAAGCAGTTCGCTGTACAAGGAAGCGACCACACCCAAACTGTTAATTATTAATATCTCGGAAACTAATAAATAAAGGCGAAATCCAACATAGCCAAAATGTTTGCCGAGATATTAATAATGACGTGTGCAAATTTGATGCAATATAATTAACAAATGTAAGAGTTAATTAAAATAATTAAATAACTTCTGTTAAAATAGAGTTACAGTAAAGAGATTTTAGTATATTGTAAAGATAATAATTTGTGACAGATTGTATATTTTAGATTTCACACAACTTGATTTGCAACCAAGTTATTGCAAAATTAAATAAGTACAGGATATCCTTAGTGACAAACTGGTTCCGCCGGATAATTAATTATTAGATAATAATTCTATTCTCCGTCTGTGGGAACCAGACTTCATTCTCACGGACTAAGGGAATTCTAAATTTTATGTGGTAGGGAGAGTGTTTCGACCAATGAAATCATTTCATGCAGCCCCGGCCAGTGCGATGTTTTCTGGTGGAAAAATTCACTCTTCTGTCAGTACTCACGAAGTTAAGACGTAGTCCTTCGATCGTCTAGTAGCCAAAGTGGTGAAGATCAACAAGAAGACTCTACGTGGTCAACACACACGCAATTACGAACACACCAACTACAGATCTTCTGTATAGCTCGTAATTGTTGTGTAAAGGCGAGATACTCTTCAGGACATCAACTAAGCTTATTGTGTACTACCAGATAGTCATAAGCACGCAAGAGATCCACCCGACTTCAAGACCAGACTTCAAGAATACAGCAGAGAGGCCGTCTAAATCATTGGTTAACAGCTGACGAGCAGAGCGACCGCCCGAACGAAGCACACACACACACACACACACACACGCTGACGTGCAACGTGCAAATCGACGGAGAAAAGGAAGCAGTTCCAGCAGACAACAGCAGACGTTAAAATATTCACAAACAGCAGGGAAGCAGAGTGTTGCCGAATTTTGAACTCCACGACCGAATCCAGCAGTTCTAAGCAGATTACTTTCTCTAACCAAGGACTCGAATCGACGAGGGACAAATCGGGACGACATCCTCTTCAGTAACAGGAAAGCAAAATCCATTTATTTATTTTTCAGATCAAATTTTCTATTTTTCAATTAAAACATTGTAATTCAAATAATTCAGGTGCCAAACAAAAAGCAAAGACTCTAGTAATTAAAAAGTAAATTCGTTGTGATAATCTGTATAGCAGTTTAAGGCTTTAGTCAGTTATAGTTAAGAAATAGAAGTAGTATAAAAGCGCTATACAAATCTTAACTGACAATCTAATCTTAGATCATACTGCAGTAGATCAGAAGTAGAATCACTAGAAATGAAATAACGTGAACTAGACTGTCACGTCTAATTTATTTTAACTAATTATTCAAATTAATTTTAGAGTTTTATATTTTGTTTCATGAACACTTAGATTCAAATTAATTAAATAAATTTAATTAAATTCAAATCAATTAATAAAGTCAAATTTAAATTGCAATTAACTCGCAAAGAACGAGTTCAGTTTCTTTCAACTATTAGACAATCGAAAAACATCGATTCATTGTATAAACTATAAGAAAATTCATAACATTATAACCATTCTATTCTTGTGTGTTGTTGGTGTAATAAACAACGTTTTATTACCCCATATAACAGTGTTTTATTGTTGTACGATAAAGCCTACCAGTCTCACAAAACTCTCCCCCTTTAAAGTAACCCATTATGTGTGTTGTTGTAATAATTTGAGATTACTAGCTTGCGAACTTCAAATCCAAAATCCACACGCCCTAGTCGGAAGAATCTGCAAGATCAGACAGCAGGTGGGTACTCACACACAACATTACATTACAATAACGCGTAGTAGTGTAGTTATAAATGTCGGCCAACGTGGGGCCCGACAAACGTACGTCAAATTGAATTCACGTTCCGAACAAGAGTTATAAATGGCTTGCCCGGAACGTGGGGCACGATTCAATTAAATTAATTAAATCACAACGAGATTGAAACGCCACATTTGTAATAGAGTTATAAATGGCGCTCCAATCTCGTGGGGCTCGAGAAAATTAATTAAATTCAATTTAAATTTAATTTTCACTTTAAAACAAACTTTGCTGTTTTAACTCGTAAAACAGCTGGCGTCCAACTAAACAATCCCCAAAGAGTTTTGTGACTGGTGTTTGTACAACAGTAAAGTTATTGTGTGTATTTGAAACTGTTCTGTGTATTTTAAATTGTGTATATTTGACATTGTTGTGTATTTAAAATGGATATGGATAAAATACTTAAACAAATAGAGCAAATGAACGCGGAAATGAAACAAGCTAACGCGGATTTGACCGCTAAAATAGACGCGAAATTTGAACAGATAACAGCCAATGCTGACATAAATATCGCGGAATTAAAATCTAATATCGAGACACAAAGAGTTAGTCTAACCGAAGCATTAGAACGCAGTAACGCTGACATAAACGCCGAGATTAAGCATAGTAATAAAGAAAGTAGTAAAGAATTAACTGCGAAAATAGACGAAAGCGTAAATAAGTTAACCGCTAAAGTCGTTGAAATCGGTGAGAGTAATAAAGAGCTAACTGTGAAAGTCGCGGAGATCGGTGAAAGAGTAAATACGGTCGATACTAAAATCAATGAACGGTTTAAGGTTTTTGAGACCACAATGCAAAAATCGTTTATTGAACAAGTAACACGTATGGAGGGCCGGTTCAAGGACCACATAACCCGCTGTGAAAAGCAAACACTAGAGGTTTCCAAAAAGGTGGAATCCCTAGAGGTAAAAATTCACGCGGACGTGACCGAAACGCAACGACGAGTAGATAAATTAGACGCTTCAATTGTAGAGACGCGATCCAACATTGACTCTAATAAAGAGAGTGTTTTACAAACGTTAAGCGACGAGATTTTGAAAGTACGACAGGAGGTACGAAGGAGGTCTGCTCCAAATATTTTGGTACAAGGCCCTGTCGACGAGAAAAATCGCGTGTATTTTACGGGGGAAAATAACGAAAACCCCATTGAATTTTTATTAGCGTGTGAGAGTGAGATGGCTAGAGTAGGTTCCCGACTAGAAGATCAAGACAAAATACAGTGGGTGGTTAACGCGATGCGTGATTCGGCGCGTAAGTGGTATAACATTGTACGCGATAGAGTGTCCACATACGCGGAGTTCAAACAAAAATTTGAAAGCCGGTACTGGAACTTGCATACCCAACGACTTCTGCGCAATGAACTGGAATATGGCCGTTTTGACAAGAAAATGAATATTACCGCCGAAAATTATATAATCCAGCAGGTCGAGCGCGCGAAGCATTTAACCCCAGCATTTGCGGAGATTGACATAGTCACCAAGCTTGCCTACCATTTTAATCATAACATTAGAGTAGCTGTATTTACCCAGGGTATTCGCACGGTAGACGAACTCCTCATTCTAGTGTCCCAAAGTGAGACGGTTTTTGATTTTGGTGGGTGGCGTTATAATCCCGATTTTCGCCGAAATAATGAAGGGCAGAATACGCGACTACAGTACCATCAGCAAACGGATCAAAAACCGAGTACCAGTTCTACTCCACCCCAAACACCGTCAAAACAGCCAAATAAAACCTTTGAGTACAAGGGAAAACAAAATTTTGGTAGACCAAAGGGGCAGGGTAAGGGTAACGATGGAGCACAAATTAGAGCGATTCAAACGGTCGAATTAGCCAAAGCTGATACAACTGAAAAAGACAGCGACTCCCACGGCAATAAAAATTCGAACAATAAATCGAAAAGTTACCAAGCTACAAAAAACGTGCCAAAATGCGCATCCAGCAAGGACGCGCTATAAATTCGGCAAAATTGTGTAAATATAAGCATGTTAATTATAAGGATTATATATTGTGTGAAATGTGTACTTTTAATTATGTAACTTGTGTGCCCGTTAATAATGTGTTCCCACCGGATGTCAGGGATCCGTTGCTAGAACCCGGTCCCACGCGACAAAGGCCCGTGAGCGCGGCGTGTCCGGTGTTACACGCCTTTGTCAATAGCGTTCCCACGAGAATTCTGCTGGATACCGGTAGTGTTGTATCCGGCGTCAGTGAAAGGTTCCTGCGTACCAATAAAAAATATTTTCGTACGGCCCCATCACTCCCAATCAATCAATTTTATATACGAACCGCTACCGATACAAAAGAAAAAATTGACACTCAATACTATCTAACTATCATGCTAGACGAAGTGCAATTTGAAGTGTGTGTAGTGGCTATAAACAATTTAATATGTGATATGTTATTGGGGGTAGATGTATTGGAACAAATACGTGCGGAAATTAACACCAGTGAACACTTATTAAAATGTACCATAGACAATGTTAGTTACACTTTTAAATTGAACACACATACACACACACAAAACCATGGTGACCCAATTAAAATCACACGGCCACCAAAACAAGTAATTCACTATAAAGAATGTGAAGAGGGGGAGACCACCTTAGATTCCCGAACTGAACGGAGATTGTCGTCGCTGCAAGAAGAATTCAGCGATATCTTCAGTGAAGAACATTCAATCTCGTCAGTGTATGAACACAGAATCCACCTCTCAGAGCCGGAGAAGTTCATAAGGAGAATCTACCAGGTCCCTATAAAATACCAGGCCGAGGTCCAGCAGGAGATACAGCGGATGTTGGAAGAAGATATTATTGAAAGATCTAATAGCAGCTTCCTCAACCCACTGCTGGTCGTCCGCAAGAAGACTGGAGAAATCCGACTCTGCCTGGATATGAGGAACTTAAACAGTCTCGTAGAGAAAGAGTTTGACTGCGCACCGACAGCGGAGGACCTCTTCATTAAATGTGAAGGAGCCAGGTACCTCACGAAGCTAGATCTAACAGCAAGCTTCTGGCAGGTCCCGCTGTGTGAGCAAGATCGTAAGTATACAGCATTTATATTTAATAACAAATGCTATCAACACAAGGTGGTACCTTTTGGCCTTAGCACGAGTCTCGCTGCGATTGTAAGATGCCTTGAGAGAGCTCTAGGACCTGAGGTAGACCCTTACACGGTAATATTCGTGGATGACATCCTCGTGATATCCCGCACGTTGGAGAAACACTTCGAGCATCTGCGGAGCGTCTTCCAGAAGCTGAGGTTAGCAAACATCAAGCTCAAACTACACAAGTGCGAGTTTGTAAAGTCCCAAATGAAGTTCCTGGGACATATAATCTCAGCTACAGGTATCAGTACGGACCCAGAGAAGCTCAGGAGTATTATGGAATTCCCGGTGCCCAAGAACCTCAAAGCACTGCGAGCATTCCTTGGACTCACGGGATATTACAGGAAATTTACCAGCAAATACGCAGAATATACAGTCCCGTTGCTACAGCTGGTACGCAAAAATATAAAGTGGAAATGGGGTTCTGAACAGAACGATGCGTTTGAGAGGGTTAAAGGCCTGTTCCAATCTAATTTACAATTGTTCCATCCACAGCAGGGTAGGAAGTACGTAATGTACACTGACGCTAGCGAGTACGCTATCGGCGCCGTGTTGCACCAAGAAGACGAACAAGGTAGTCTTCATGTTGTAGCATACGCCAATAGGACGCTCAAAGGCGCTGAGTTGCACTATTGTACTTCCGAGAAAGAAATACTCGCCATAATAAACGCACTCAGAAAATTCAGACACTACCTATACGGTACCCATTTCGAGATCCACACTGATAATCAGGCGTTATCGTTTATATTAAAATGTCGATTAGCAAATTCCCGACTAACACGATGGGTGTTAGCTATTCAGGAGTACTCATTCACGATTAAATATTGCAAAGGATCAGAGAATACCACCGCAGACACTCTAAGTAGATATCCGCCCGTAGAAAAGGAGGAAGTATATGAAGCAGCTGACGACGAGTTGAGAGTGTTAAACATGCAATACACTGTCGCGCCTGAAGCTACTAATATGCTACAGAACTTAGGACGCGAGCAGGACGATAACCTCGCACTCCTTGCTAAAAAGCTAATGTTAGCAGCTCACCCAAATCCTCACTATCTTATACAAGACAATATATTGTATAAATTGTTACAGGGCGAATGGAAAGTGGTATTGTCTCCAGCGATGCTTGCGTGTATAACACAATCTTTACATATAAAAATGGCGCACGCATCTCCTGTAAAATGTGTCAAAATATTGCAGGAGGATTTTACAATTACCAACATGTACCGTAGGGTAAAGAAATTGCTAAAAACATGTTATCCATGCCAGACAGCGAAAGTACCAAACGTACACACGTACGTGCCCATGGCCAATGTGATAACGGAAGGTAAGGGACAGATGATCGCCATCGACTTTCTGGGACCATTACCCAAGGCTACCAGAAATCTAAAACACATGGTAGTTTGCGTCGATGTGTTTACCAAAAAAGTTAGCCTTTATGCGATCCCTAGGCCCACCACAAAGTCCGTTTTAAATATTATACTTAATAAGTATATCCCACAACATGGACCAATAAGGAACGTACTTAGTGACCAGGGAAAGCAGTTCCAAAACAAACACTGGGCAGCCACCCTGGAACGTAACGGTATCAAAGCAGTCCTAACCTCGATACGACGACCACAGGGAAACCTTGCCGAAAGGGTGAATCGGGAAATTGGTAAAATGTTCCGTATCTATTGCTATAAGGAACAAAGTAAATGGCCCGAGTTCTTACCGTTCTTCGAAAAGGCAATAAATGAGAGTTATCATGATACCACGGAATACAGACCAGCAGAATTAGACTCTGGAACCATGCCAGAGAGGTTTTGGGATAATTATTTAAGTAAGCCAAAGACTTATAATCTACCTCTGCCGGTGCAATGTAAAAATCAACTTGTGAGGGAAAGAATAGTTGAAAAAGGGCGAAAAAGGGCAGACAAATTTAATACGACGCATAAACTAACGAACTTTATAGTAGGTGAAAAAGTACTGCTCAAGGCGAATCCTGTAGGCCGACGAGACATAAATGTGGCTGCAAAGTTCTTTCGTTTATATAATGGACCCTATCTGTTGGCTCAACAACTCGCACCTCACACGTTCATCGTTACGACTCTGGACCGAACGAAAACGATCGGTAAATTCCATGCGAGCTCTTTGAGAAAATACTTTGAGTAGCATGGCGTTCCAAAGCGCGTCGCGACGAAATAAAAAGACTTTAAAAAGATAAATAGTATATAGAGTTAATAATAATTGTATTATAATAATTAAAATTAAAATAAGTAATTTGTGTTTTATAATATTATTAATAATAATTATAGATAACTTGTGTACTAATAATAATGTTTTCCTAGCGCGATAAATAATAAGCGTATAGAGTGAGCGAGAACAGCGGCAGGAAACAGTTACGTCACGCGATAACGACTACCTGACCCACATATGAAACTAGGTCAAGCAATTAGCCGCGCGCCCGGCGATAACGTTTTAAATACTGTCAGCAAAATTCTTTGTCGCGTGGCATTGTATACAAATAAAGGCTACTACTCGTTTGAAAAACATTATACGCAATAAGTTGCAAATATAACATTTTAATACATGTATTTAGAGTTAAATTGTATATAATGCAATAACATTAACACTTGTGTACGTGTCTTCAGAATAAGTAATACAATGTATAGCTAGTAAGAATAATGATTACAGAATATGTGTGTAATGATTAAGAAAAAAAAAATAACTGTAATTATTACATTCATTATTTTTTTAAAGCGGGTGTGGGAATATATAACGGAACCAAATATTAACTATTTGGGGTTATATGTTTACCGCATGCTGAAACCATATTTAAATAAAAATTAACAGTTAAAACTCCATTTGAATGTAGAGCATTGAAAATAATGCTGTGTAAAGCAACGCACACGTGGTCGTTATGTAAGCAGTTCGCTGTACAAGGAAGCGACCACACCCAAACTGTTAATTATTAATATCTCGGAAACTAATAAATAAAGGCGAAATCCAACATAGCCAAAATGTTTGCCGAGATATTAATAATGACGTGTGCAAATTTGATGCAATATAATTAACAAATGTAAGAGTTAATTAAAATAATTAAATAACTTCTGTTAAAATAGAGTTACAGTAAAGAGATTTTAGTATATTGTAAAGATAATAATTTGTGACAGATTGTATATTTTAGATTTCACACAACTTGATTTGCAACCAAGTTATTGCAAAATTAAATAAGTACAGGATATCCTTAGTGACAAACTGGTTCCGCCGGATAATTAATTATTAGATAATAATTCTATTCTCCGTCTGTGGGAACCAGACTTCATTCTCACGGACTAAGGGAATTCTAAATTTTATGTGGTAGGGAGAGTGTTTCGACCAATGAAATAATTTCATGCAGCCCCGGCCAGTGCGATGTTTTCTGGTGGAAAAATTCACTCTTCTGTCAGTACTCACGAAGTTAAGACGTAGTCCTTCGATCGTCTAGTAGCCAAAGTGGTGAAGATCAACAAGAAGACTCTACGTGATCAACACACACGCAATTACGAACACACCAACTACAGATCTTCTGTATAGCTCGTAATTGTTGTGTAAAGGCGAGATACTCTTCAGGACATCAACTAAGCTTATTGTGTACTACCAGATAGTCATAAGCACGCAAGAGATCCACCCGACTTCAAGACCAGACTTCAAGAATACAGCAGAGAGGCCGTCTAAATCATTGGTTAACAGCTGACGAGCAGAGCGACCGCCCGAACGAAGCACACACACACACACACACACACACGCTGACGTGCAACGTGCAAATCGACGGAGAAAAGGAAGCAGTTCCAGCAGACAACAGCAGACGTTAAAATATTCACAAACAGCAGGGAAGCAGAGTGTTGCCGAATTTTGAACTCCACGACCGAATCCAGCAGTTCTAAGCAGATTACTTTCTCTAACCAAGGACTCGAATCGACGAGGGACAAATCGGGACGACATCCTCTTCAGTAACAGGAAAGCAAAATCCATTTATTTATTTTTCAGATCAAATTTTCTATTTTTCAATTAAAACATTGTAATTCAAATAATTCAGGTGCCAAACAAAAAGCAAAGACTCTAGTAATTAAAAAGTAAATTCGTTGTGATAATCTGTATAGCAGTTTAAGGCTTTAGTCAGTTATAGTTAAGAAATAGAAGTAGTATAAAAGCGCTATACAAATCTTAACTGACAATCTAATCTTAGATCATACTGCAGTAGATCAGAAGTAGAATCACTAGAAATGAAATAACGTGAACTAGACTGTCACGTCTAATTTATTTTAACTAATTATTCAAATTAATTTTAGAGTTTTATATTTTGTTTCATGAACACTTAGATTCAAATTAATTAAATAAATTTAATTAAATTCAAATCAATTAATAAAGTCAAATTTAAATTGCAATTAACTCGCAAAGAACGAGTTCAGTTTCTTTCAACTATTAGACAATCGAAAAACATCGATTCATTGTATAAACTATAAGAAAATTCATAACATTATAACCATTCTATTCTTGTGTGTTGTTGGTGTAATAAACAACGTTTTATTACCCCATATAACAGTGTTTTATTGTTGTACGATAAAGCCTACCAGTCTCACAAAACTCTCCCCCTTTAAAGTAACCCATTATGTGTGTTGTTGTAATAATTTGAGATTACTAGCTTGCGAACTTCAAATCCAAAATCCACACGCCCTAGTCGGAAGAATCTGCAAGATCAGACAGCAGGTGGGTACTCACACACAACATTACATTACAATAACGCGTAGTAGTGTAGTTATAATATATATATAGTCACTTTCTGCTACAGTCCGTTTCTTGATGTATATAATACATTTAATATTTATAATTAAATTTACCTCAAGATGTTATTTTTTTTCCTTTTTTGGAACATGTTTCGGGTACTATCTTGTACCCATCCTCAGCCTTCCGGTTTTTTTGTCTGGTGAAGTACATATGTGTTGTTGGTTGACTATTATTATTGTGGCTTCCTGTTGGCTTCTGGTATTTAAATTGGTTTTATTGTGTGTGATTGTGGTGTATGTGTTAGTTTTTTGTGTATTTTCAATGTTGAGTGCTTTGAATATTGTGTCATGTTTTGTATTGATTTGTATTTGTTCAGGTATTAGTTTGTTTTCTGTTTTATGCTTGTATATTTGTAAATTTTCCCAAATGTTCATTATGGTGCCTTTGTGTGGTATATGTTTTATTAGTGTTAACATTGGTTATGTCTGGGAATTCATGTCCTGTGTTTATTGCATGTGTGGCTAAATTGGATTTATATATTTCTGGTTTTTTGTATGCATTTAGGTGTTCAAAATAATGTTTTTTCAGCTGTTTTTTTGTTTGTCCTATGTAACATTTATTGCAATCTTGGCATTCAATTTTGTATATGCCGTTAGTTGTTGTATTATCTTTGTTGTGTGAGCTATTTAGATTTTGTAATTTATTATTATTAGTTTTGTATGCTATTTTTATATCTGTGTTTTTAAATAGTTTTGTTAGTTTTGTCATTTTATTATTTATGTATGTGAATGTGGCCCATTTTTTGTTGTTGTTATTATTTATGTGTTGTTCAGTTTTTATTTTATATTTCCCCTGAACAAATTCCCCTAAACAAACAATAAACTGACAATGAAAGAAATATAATATACCAAATTGGTTATGAAAATGGATAAAATAAAAATACTGTATTCAAAATAGAAAATAAAATCAAATATAAAATAAAAACTGAACAATTAAGAATTAATCAAACTCACCAGACAAAAAAACCGGAAGGCTGAGGATGGGTACAAGATAGTACCCGAAACATGTTCCAAAAAAGGAAAAAAAATAACATCTTGAGGTAAATTTAATTATAAAAATTAAATGTAATTATATATATATCTGTACCTTGGAGGTATAGAACACTATGTCACATTTCCCTAACTTTACAGGAGAGCAGTTTGAACAGGTTTTATTTTTAAAACATTTTATTTCCTTAACTGTTTATTGAATTTTTGTAACAAAATTTTATCAGTACATACCTTTTACATTGTATTTAGTGTTATTTATCTACAATAAATTTATTTTTCTTTGTTTAGCAGTTTTTATGGACATAGTGTTGTATACCTCTCATAAGGCTGTTATATTATATGACATAGTGTTTCAGGGTATTCAAGAAATAACCAATGATTAACACATTACTAAGCCCATATAGTTTATTTTAGAGAATAGATTTTACAGTTAGATAGAAGTTATAGTTATAAAAGTGTTACATAGGGTCCAAGTCATCATCTATGTCTCCTTCTGGATAGTCACTTGTGGCTTTATTACTTGTATGTTTTAAATTTTTATAGAAATCATGGCAAACTGAGGGAACATAAGGCAATAATGCAATTAAATCATTGTATTTTTGCTGGGAAATTGGTATTGGGTTTGTTGAGACTTGATTCAAATCTGCTGGAAACGTAACTCCTTGTCTGCGGAACCTCACGAAGTCAACCTCTTGGTTCTCACCATCAAAATGGGTTTTCAAATATAGCGTTCCAATATTTTCCTGTTGGACTTGTAACTGTACACAGGTTGATAGCAGAACTGGCTGTTTGTAACAACCTTCTTCCTATTTACAAGAGGGGGATTAGGTGATTTTTTTTGTCATACAGTGTGTTGAAGCTTTTGAAATTTTGAAGTTCCATATTATGAACAGTGTATTTATTGGAAGTTTGTCTTACCAACTGTTGCCAGTCCCAGGGTGTTAAGATAGCCAAATTATTGAGTTTCTTTCTCTTCCTCTCTATCAATGCATGTACACTGTCAGCCTCCATATGGGTGTGACCTTTCAGTAAAAACTTCTGAGTTATGGTCTTAATATGAGGATACTTGTGGAGTATCCAAAAAAAAAAAAACATTACAATACTCACATTTTTATTTTGGCCATAACAGTTGTCTGACCAAAGTGTGATTTCTTCTATTTCATTGCCAGGAATGACACTATCTGCCCATTTCAAAATAGATGATGTAGTTTCATTTCTGCCACAGGCTCCTTTTGATTCGTCCCACATAATACAGTGAACCGAGGAATCTGATGCATCATACAAGGTAAAATTTAAGGTCCAAAGCTTCCTTTTATAGAAACTAATGCAGTTTGTTGTGAGTGGTGATGGCAAACATTTCTGCAGATCACCAGGTAATACTTTGTGTTTTGGTGAATCTTTAGCCATTTTAGTGTCAATACTTTTTAAGTTGTATCTGGTTTTTGATTCATTGAGATGTGCAGCATGATCAGCATTAACAGATTCTTTTTCTTTTTGAGTCAGATTATTTTTCAGTTTAGCATAGAACAAATCACATGTATCACAGGTATCTATTTCAGGTGGTTTAAATGACAACTTGAACTGTTTATTAAAGATATCTGAGTACAGCCATTTTTTAGCTCTTAACTTTGGATCAACATTTTTTTGATTGCAGTCATCTATGTACAGTTCATACATTTTTTCTACAGTTAGCTCTGTTCCTAAATATTTCCTGTCACTCTTTTCTCTAGAGTAATGACTCTCATAATGTGGAAAAGAAGACATATGTTTTTTGACACTTTCTATGGTTTCATCAGGGGTTTTGTTGCTTGGTGTTTGCCTACCCCTTTGATCTGTTTTTACTATACCTCCTGGCTCAGTATTTTTAAAAATATTTACTACTACCATGTTATAGATAGAAAGTGTGTTTAAAAACATAGCCTTACACACCCTAACTCGTTGGTTATTTACTGTGAAATAGTAGAATAGAGTGTAATCTTTAGATTTATTCGAGTTTTGTTCTCTTTTTCTTGATCGAGCTGTACTATGCCTCACAACACATGCAAAAATCAAAAATCTTCTGTCTTTCATATTCTGGTAATTTTTCTGAGCATTTCATCCTACAAGAACAAGGAGGTTTCATTACTTTGGCAGGAACAACTTTACCTTTTACTTAAATATTCATTACCACCAACTAATTTGCGTTTGCGGACATTACATGCCCAATCATTGGCATGCACTACACGTTTTTTGCCTTCCTGTGTAGACTTAGTTTTATTTTTTACTTTTCTTTTGGCACCTCCCCCCCTTCTAAAACTGCTTGATTTTCTACAGTATTTTCATTATCACTGCTTAAGTATAAATCTTCAGCAAGTAAGTTTTGTATTGGTTGTTCACTTGCCATTGTTTTAGCACTAGTTTTATTTCTTACCTTATTTTTTTAATTGCTTACAAAATATAGGCCTCCCATCATTGTCATCCGAATCAGAGCTTTCCCCACTTTGAGGTTCATAATTTTTGTCGGGATCAGAATCATCCTCTTCCCCATCAAACAAAACATCACCTATGTCCTCTTCATTATCTTGATAATTACTGTTATTAGCATTTGATTCTGAAACAATACCAGCCTTGTAATAATGATTGTAAACAATTTATTATTTGATAAATTTGGTGATTTCAATGATAATTCAATGCCTTATATTATTTAGGTTATGTTTTGTAACTTAATAATATTAAGGAATGTACAAAACAATAGCTTACCTATGGGTGTAGTAACGTTTAGGCCTAGGGCGCAGAAATAAGTTTAGAATTTTATATTCACGAGAGTTGGGATCCATCTTGCTTCAATCTTACCATAATTTGTTGAAAAACAAAAGTATAAGCCTCAAACTACAAGCAAAATGGCTGAACTGAAACCTTCTTTTCTGAGTTCATGAAAAATCCACCAGGAGTATACAACACTGTCCAGATGGTGTATTGCATCATCCAAATTTTGTAGAGGTATACAACTTCAAGTCCACATGGTGTTGTATTCCTCTGAATAAAAGTGGACTTGGTGTTCTTTTAAAAGCATGTAACTCCCCTTACAATTGGTCTAGGACATAGTGTTCTATACCTCTGGGTAAAGCAAAAAAAGTTAAATACGAATGTGTAATAATGCTATATTGGTAAAAAATGGACATAGTGTTCTATACCTCCGAGGTACAGATATATATATTGTGACAGCAGCAGCGGTCAGCGAACATCTGCTCTCCGGTACCAGCGGTGGACACAACGAGCCAATCCGGCATAAGCAGCCGCCGAGACGTGACCAACTACGTGTTCGGAGCTAGCCAATCAGCGATCCTGGTTAGTTAATAAAACCCGGGCAAGCAGAAAATTTTACGCACACTTCATCGCCACGCCATCGGACGCACTTCATCTTCTCTCCTCTCTCGGACGACATCGAGGCGGGGTCAGCTGGAAGGAACAGCTGAAGAATAGAACCGCCGCCGTTCTTGCGTCTTCGCACTCCCGTTCCGCGCCAGCGATGGATTTCGCTGGGCCGGCAGCTGACAGCCGACTCTACAACTGGTGCCGGAAGAAGAGGAGGACTGCAGTACGCCCCGAACAGCGGGCGCAGCCGCCGAACATCTCAACGCGGCACTACCAACATCACCGTTCTCGCCACTCGGTCCTTTTTAGGGCCACCAAAATAACTAGAGTGTACGATTGGCACCAGTTGTCATGCGGCAAGCCTTTTGTCCGGTGACAAGTGGCGCCCAACGTGGGGCAGCGATCATCTTGCGGATGCAAGATCCAGCCACGCCAGCGAGCTACCAGCCGGCACACCAATCAACATGGCGCCCAACAGACACCTCCACAACATCTGGAGAAGAGCAGTAGGCTGGCTACCGGAGAGCATTCAAGACCCGGTGGAGTTGTGACACCAGCAGCGGTCAGCGAACATCTGCTCTCCGGTACCAGCGGTGGACACAACTAGCCAATCCGGCATAAGCAGCCACCGAGACGTGACCAACTACGTGTTCGGAGCTAGCCAATCAGCGATCCTGGTTAGTTAATAAAACCCGGGCAAGCAGAAAATTTTATGCACACTTCATCGCCACGCCATCGGACGCACTTCATCCCCTCTCCTCTCTCGGACGACATCGGGGCGGGGTCAGCCGGAAGGAACAGCCGAAGAATAGAACCGCCGCCGTTCTTGCGTCTTCGCACTCCCGTTCCGCGCCAGCGATGGATTTCGCTGGGCCGGCAGCCGACTCTACAACTGGTGCCGGAAGAAGAGGAGGACTGCAGTACACCCCGAACAGCGGGCGCAGCCGCCGAACATCTCAGCGCGGCACTACCAACATCACCGTTCCCGCCACTCGGTCCTTTTTAGGGCCACCAAAATAACTAGAGTGTACGATTGGCGCCAGTTGTCATGCGGCAAGCCTTTTGTCCGGTGACAAGATGCACCAGCTGACCTGCTCGCTCAACAAGTGTCACTTCGGCCGGGAAGAAGTCGCCTTTCTGGGCCACGAGATTACTCCGGACGGCAACCTCCCGCAGCAGCAACATCTCAGAGCGATTGAAGACCAGCCGGCCCCCAGCAACAAGAAAGAGCTGCAACGCTTCCTGGGAACCTGCAACTGGCTGCAAGAGTACATCCCCTGCTTCGGCATGATTTCGGAACCGTTAACGGACCTGCTGCGGACAAGAAAGTGGCATTGGGACGACACAACTCAGCGAGCCTTCGAAGAGGTTAAGGCCGCTTTCCGGCAGCCGTTAAAACTCTCATGACCGGATCGAGACTTGCCGATGTTTCTGCAGACCGACGCCAGCCAAAAGGGACTTGGAGCGGTGCTTTATCAATGCACCGAAGCCGGAGAGAGGCGTATCATCTCGTACGCCAGTGCCAAGCTCCACGAGGCGGAGAAGAACTACCACTCCAACGAACTGGAGTGTTTGGCAGTTGTCTGGGCCATCAAGAAATACCGGCCATACTTGGAGGATCGCCATTTCACCCTAAGGACCGACAACAAGGCGCTAACTTGGCTGAAGCAGGCGACGGGGCAGAAGACGAAGTACGCTCGTTGGGCTCTACTGATACAGTGCTTCAAATTCACCGTCGTCCACTGCCCGGGCAAGGAGAACGAGTTGCCGGACTTCCTCTCGAGGGAACCTGGGCTTGAAGATACTGCCGGCGTCCAAGAAGAACCACGGATGCAGCCTCAAGAGAGGCCACTTCGCAGTGTTGCGGCAGCTGCACCGCGTCTACAAGAAATCACAGCTGTCGGCATCCATCAGGCAGTGCAGGAGGCGCAAGAAGGCGACCAGGAGTGCCAAGCGTGGAGAAACGACCCTGCGGCGGCTACAGCGAGAGGATACCGGGTGGACAACGGCCTGGTTTGGAAGGACAGACGCAACCAGGAACCAGGATTGTACGTGCTGCCGAGTGTCCGCATGGAGGTCATCAGGCACTTCCACGACTCCCCTGAAGCCGGTCATCCGGGAGCCGAAGAAACGTTTCGGGCCATCGGCAAGGACTTCGTCTGGACCGGCCTAACCATTGATGTCCGCAGATACGTCCGGAGTTGCAGAATATGCGCCCTACACAAGCGCGGCGCAAATCCCGAACAGGACCAACAGCGACCTCACCGACCCAGGAGATGTTGGAATACTGTCGCCCTGGACGTCATGGGACCATATCCGCTGACTCGAGCTGGCAACCGGTACATCGTAGTGGTCACGGATATGATGTCGAGATGGGTGGAAGCAAAGGCCGTGCGTAAGGCGGACGCCGACACCATTATCCGCTACCTGGAGGAAGAAGTGTTCCCTCGTTGGGGATACCCAGAGGCGTTGCTCACCGACAACGGGAAGCCGCTCACGGGCCACAAGTGGAAGCAGATGTGCGACAAGCTGCACATACGACCATGGACTACAGCCAACTACCATCCCAGGGCGAACCCGACCGAGCAGCGCAACGGCGAGATCAAGAAGGCGCTGCGGATCCAGCTCCATGACTGCAAGGACCATGGCGACTGGGACAAGCGTTTGCCGGCGGTTCTGTTCTCGCTGCGGAATCGTGCAAACGCCGCCACTGGAGTGACACCGAGCGAGCTTCTGCTGGGCAGAGACCTACGCCGACCCGGCGACTGGAGTCGGCCACACGCAGAACAGGACGTCCGGCCAATTGAGGAACGAGAAGAGGCAGCCAGGTCACACCAGACCAAGTATCAGCAACGGCGGTATCCGGAACGGAGTACACAGGATCCTACACTGGCCGTAGGGCAGTTGGTGTACGTCAAGAGCCACGCCGGACCAGCCAAAGGACGGAGGTACCCTGGATGGGAGCCAGCCTGGGAAGGTCCCTTTAGCGTTGCCGCAACCCTCGGCGGCCAGATTTACACAGTGGAGAAGGACGGACGCCCATACAAGGTTCACCGCCAACGGCTCAAACCCGCCGGAGAAGAACAATGGGCTGGCCACCGGAGAGCATTCAAGACCCGGGGGAGTTGTGACGTAGCGAGGCGAAGATCTGCTCTCGGCGCCAGCCGAGACGTGACACGAGAAGCGAGGCGAGCCAATCAAGGATCAGCAGCAGCATGATTGGCCTCGACGTGACCATCTAACGTGCTCGAGGCGAGCCAACCAGGGACCAGCGGCAAGCCTTTTGTCCGGTAACAATATATATATATATAAACGTTCAGATTAGCAACACATGTAACTTTGAATAAACACTGCACAAAATCAGGCTCTGTCAGGCTCAGGCTCATCCTATTAATTCATTTTAAATACACTGTTAAATTCAGCATGTGCTTACTGATTTTGTTGCAGTCAAGTGATTTTTGTGCTTTAAATTATTATCAATGTCTGTATATTTTCCTTCAAACCAATTTAATAATCTGTGAACACAATCTGTGTTTGTGTTGAGTATTTAAATGAATTAGGCAATGTTCTTGTACCCAAAATACAGTTTTAATACAGATGTAACAAAGTGTTTCATCAAGTAAAAAACCACTAAACAATTGCAATACTGACATTTTCTGATAGTAATCTAAACATTTATAGTAACAAAGGCATGTAGTTTTTGGCGATTTTCTAAATAATATTAACTTAATTTTAAATGTTACTTATCACAAAACATTATTAAATGATAACTAAGTTTATATGAATAATTATGCCTAGTAAATGTATACAGCAAGTGGCAGCATGTAATTATACAATAGTCCTTGCAAACTAGTTGTGTACTATAGTAGCTGAAATCATTGCATCAGAATATATTTTACAGTGCCAAAATATATTAAATATCTACATATAATTCCATATAGAAACTTAAGTCATAACTGGCATGCAGCGCAGCCAGTAGTAGTACCCCCCTTCACTGAATGAAGTGAGGAATAGTCTTTATAATCTGAAGAACAATAAAACCCTTCGGAAAGATGATAGGCCAGCAGAATTGCTGAAGTGTTGTGGAGAAGACCTGATTAAAGTTTTCATGCAGTCGGTTCTGAAAATATCGATTAACAAGATAATGTCAAAAGAATGGGAATCTCCTCTCATCTACCCAGTGCAGAAGAAGGGAGATAAACTCAAATATGGGAATTGTAGAGAAATCTCCCTTTTGTGCACATCCTACAAGATTTTTGTTGGCATACTGCGACAAAGATGTAATCCCTATGCTGAAGAAGGCCTCAGAGAATATTAAAGAAGTTTCAGAGAAAGAAGATCTGTAATAGACGACTCTTTACTGTCCACCAAATAATGGAGAAATCATTGGAGTATGATATTATCAAACATTCATCAAGAAAGCTTATGATAGTAGAACAGAGGGACAATTTATATAGCCATGGAGGAGACAGGAATCTCAAAAACTAGTAAGTCTTAACTTGTTTATCAGTGAAATCTCCAAGGGGAGAGTCAGAATCCAAAATAAGAAAAATGGGCCTTTTGACATTGCACAAGGATTACAACAAGGTCATAATCAACCCATTACAAGAATTAATTTGTATCCATTCTGTTTAACATTCCCCTGAACAAAATCATAAAGGAGTTGGGCGTAGATATGCAGGGACTATATGTAACAGAGAATAACAGATAGTCGCTTACACAGATGATATTAATATAATTAGAAGGTCAAAGCAAGCAGTCAGAGAAACATACAAAGGACTAAAGAGAAGGCTAAAAGTGTTGTGTTCAGAATTAATGTTGAAAACACCAAGGTGATATAAATATGAAAATTTTAATCAGTGTTTTTGTACAGGAATTTGGGCTAGTTCCTGAATATCAAGAAACAAAGGAATTCAGCTACACATCACAATGTGTTCTGCTGTGTTTGGCTGGATATAATAGATGAAGGTTGGATGTGTATTGAGAAAAAGATAGACAAAAATCAAAAACTCTAGTCAGTCAGTGGCTAGATAATGAAGTGTCAAGAAAAACATGGAACTGTTCAGGAATGTGGCACTGAACCACATCTCCAGAAGGGTAGAATCAAAGAATAAATAGTCTCATTTGAAAACAGTTTCCAGATATTTATTCACTGATCAGTGCTCTCCAAAAAGATGGTGAATACTACAGTGACACATTTTACAGAATATATCCCTCAAGCTTGAAGGAAAGAAAAGACAAAAACGCTTCTTGAAGAGACATCAATTTATTTCTAAAGCTTTTAAAAACTCAGAAGTATAGGGAAGCTGAGACCATTCCTTGCAAACTTACTTTTCATCCAGAAATTGAGTAAAAAAAATCCATGAAAAACTATTGATAATGTGATGTATTTCTTGGATTTTGTTGTCCATGACGTGTCCGTTACTTAACTAAATATCACTATTACATTAACGACTCGGAACACTAGGTTTTTTATAAGTAACGGCCGCAATAACCCAGGTTCACATCCTGGTCACGGCACCAGGCTGTAAGGTAAAACTTTATGCTTTTACTTATAAAAAACCTAGTGATCCAAGTCGTTAATGTAATAGTGATATTTAGTGATGTATTTATAATATACACACACTTATTGTTTACTAATGGTACCTATAATCTGAATTTTCTATGGTAAATTGGTTATGGTACCTTTAGGCTATGAAAAATAAATACACTGCAATAGAAAATCCATGAAAAAATGCAAATAAATATTATACAAAAAAAATTTGTAAATATTGTATAAATGACTCATAATTAGTGTAAGTACAGAAGTACAAAATGTTTCCTTAGTATGATGAAGCTGTTATAACTTGTATTATTAGTTTGTTGTATGTATAAAAACAGTTACTTTATAATTTTACAATAGGTTGGTAGAGACATTTTCTTAAGTACCTGTACCAAACCTTCATTATCGGTTTCAACCAAAGATACTATAAAGATTCCACTACATTATCAGTCACTTGATCTTGTGATAAATAGTGTTACGTAATGTGGAAAAAGTGTTATGCCATTACGGAACATTCTGGTATATTGGAGAACGTTGTTCTACTCTTTTTTCGGCTGTTCCCGCAGCTGTAATGCGTACACGACACTTGACATGCTAGGCAGTATTACATGATGCGGAACATCTCGTGTGTTCGATGGTGTCATTCTAGAAACTTCTTGACTAACCCAACGGTGTGTGTTTCTGCCAGAGCCGTCCTGAAGTATTCTCTAGAATTTTTACATGTTTGTTAAAGACACATATTATGGAACCCTGCAGACTATAAATAGCCCATACCTACTGCTTAGAGTTCAGTTATTGTCGGCCGATTTACACAGTGCGGTTCGAGGTATTGTGGCTAAGTGTTATGTGTTTTATAATTGTGCGGGACAAGTGTAATACAATTGTGTTTTATATTAGTTGACATTTTTATTGCGTGTGAACAATTTTTATTTCATTTGTTGTAAGAGACTATCTGGTTGATTACAAACTGTTTAACTGTGATAATTAAAGCTGGTGATGAGTGACTTAATTGGTGTCTTGTATTTTGTTTTCCACTGTTCCATACAACGATCAGTAGAGCATCGTAACAATAGTTTTTTTTTTTTGGGGGGGGGGTGTTTTATACATGATCAGATTAAGCTTATTAGATCTGTTAATATGAGAAACGTTTTTAATGAAGCTACATAAGTCGTTACATTTGCATAAATTAATTTAATAGGTTAATTATTACTAGGTTAATTAAGTAATTTATTTAAGCTCAGGTAGATTGATGGCAAAAAAGTCTGTGTGGATGTGTTCAAGAACATTACTGGTTATAATCAGTTACTTTTAGACTGTGCAGTTTTGTAGTAGTTTATACAAGTGGCGCTTTATCACATTTTCTGTGAAAGTAATTACAGTAGGCTCATGATAATTTGGCCCTTTGTGTATTCCATACCACGTGCTATTATCAATGTTACAAAAATAAAATTTACGTATAAAAAATTTGAAGTATGAAGAACTTGACTCATGTAAGAAATCCCTGCAATAATAAGTATGCATATCGTGCAGTCTAAGGCATTACAACTACAATTAGTCACTAGCAGGGTATCATTCTCATGTCTGTGCATGAAAGTTATTTTTGGTCAGTTGCCAGAAGTGTTTGGTTATGTTCACATGCATCTTTCCACATTGTTTAACCTTTTTATAATATTATGTGTACAAAGTGTGCTTGTTTTTGTGTTTGTGAGTGCATGGTATACAAAATAGTGAAAACGAAGAGATAAAAAAGTTGGCTTATGTGGGAAGATAAAGTTAATGCAATTTGAAGATTAAATTTGGATGAATCAGCCAAGAAAAATTGCATTGGAATTGGATGTCAGTAAAAGCATTCTGGGGGACTGAAAAACAGAAGTGAAGTAGAACAATGGTGGGGTGATCAGGCATCTGGAAGCGCTATTAACGCTCGTAACACCATGAAAAAAATGAACATTTGAAAGTTGAAGAACACTATTTTTATGGCACAAACATGTAAGGGGAAAGGATTTAGCAATATCAGGACCATTACTTCAGGGAAAGGCTTTGGATTTTTATGAAAAGATTGAGGGTTTATTTGGACGGGTAAAAAAAAAAAAAAAAAAAAAAGGAATTATGGAGACCAGATATACAGTTATGACAAGACTGTGCTAAATTTAAACTCTTACCATTAAAAATTTTAGCATCAAAAAAGGAAGCATCAGCACCTGGGTATAGAAAAGCAAATAAAGGGTTTACAAACATAAAACACAAAACAAATTAATACCAGAACAAATACAAATCAATACAAAACATGACACAATATTCAAAGCACTCAACATCGAAAATACACAAAATACAAAAACAGATACCACAACCACACACAATAATGCAACATTGAAGGACCAAAGACCAACAAACCACCTTAATAACATCCAGAAGCCAACACACAAATACTGCACCAGAAGCAAGATGGCGAAGGCTGAAGATGGGAGAACAGGATCTCCCGGAACATGTTCCTAAAGGAAAAAAATATATCTTGAGGTAAATTAGTTATAAGTATTATAGTATTATATACATCAAGAAATGGACTGTAGCAGAAAGTGATTGAAATATATATATATATATATATATATATATAAAAGGCTATATATCGTGGTGTATACCTCTTATGGATGAATGGTGACATTTTTTTGTTATTGGTTCAAACAAGAGTTTGTTCCCACTGTCAGAAAATATTTTGCTGAAAACAACTTACCCAGAAGGCAATTCTAATTTTTGACGATCCCTCTTCTCACCTACCAAATGAAGAACTATAGGATGGGACATAAACATACTGTTTACTGTTTCTTCCTGGAAATGTAATGTCCTTGTTACAGCCTATGGACTAAGGTGTCCTAGAAGCATTGAAAAAAATATTGGTTCTGACTCCTTAAAACTCTTGATTACATCAGTTGACAGTGATGAAGACTGTATAGTGAGGTTTATCAAAGTGGAGTTGGTTGATATCATAAGCTGGCATAAGTTTCCTTGTTAAAACAAATGCCCAGATTTGAGTTGCGGCAAACAATGATGAAGAGGAATTTACTGAAGATGATATTATGATATTGATTGAAGACTCGGACACTTGGTGAAACATATTACAGTAAAACCTGTCTTTAGCGGCCACCCTTGCATCATCGTAAAATGTGGCCGCTTAGAAAGGTGGCCGTTTAATAAAGGGGGAGGGGGGATAACAATACAGCATATTAAGTACAGATTACTACTATATCATTTTATTATGTACTTGCATTTGTATGCTGCAGTTGTACTTCCTATTTACAGTATGTTTACAGTGAAATTACTTATATTCAAACACACTGGTAAAGATTATACTTTTGAAAAATAGTTTTTCAATGTAGTTTGTTTTGCACTATCAAGTTTCTTTTTAATTGTGTAATTTTCGACCAGACAATAAAGTTTACCACAGTGCTCCACAGCATTCTCCCCACATTCCTTATCGAGAGTAACACAAATATCTTTGATCTGCTTAAGAGATTGTAACACTTCTTTTAAACTCATTAGAGATTCATTAATTCCTTCTTCTTCTTCTTCTTCTTCTTCACTCTGTACGTGATCGTCACCTGTTTCTGCAAAAAAGCAGAAAAAATACTGTATTGTAAAAGTGTATATCCCGAATAGTGAAGATTTTAATTGACCGTTTCAAAAAGTTTTGATTGTAAATACAGAAGTTTTTCTCACTTACCTTTGTAATATTCCGAAAATCGGTCCTCCCAGTTGCCCTCGAGATCATCACAGCATTGTAGATTCTCCATTTCCACGTTTTCATCATACGGCAGTCCAGCAGCTGTAGCAAGTGTCTGAAGTTCTTGCAAAATTTCATGCAATGGTTGCGCCTGCAGATCAGCATCGCTAACGTGAATGCCACATTTTGTAAAACACTTTTTAATGGTGTTAACAGCAACCTCGTTCCAGGCTGTCTTGACCCAGGATACCGCATCGAGGACAGTGATTTTCTTCGCCAGGTCAAATGCTGAATTGCTGTCATCCATATGGGACACAATGGACCGAAGAACACTTTTTCGATAAAAAAGTTTAAATGTCTGAATTATTCCTTGGTCCAGTGGCTGAAGATGAGATGTCGTGTTTGGTGGAATAAATAACAGTCTGACATTGGACAGTGATGTAACTGGATGACATGTCGCATTATCCAATAATAAAATTATGCGGTGATTTTTGTATTGCATTTTTTTATTAAATTCTTGTAACCAGTATTCAAAAATTCTGGATGTCATCCACGCTTTTTTGTTAGCATGCCAACTAATGTCCAGTAATGTTGTCTCCATATTCTTGAAACACCTCGGTTTTAACGATTTTCTGATAACTAACGGCCGCTCTTTTTCACCAGCAGCACTACAGCATAACATAATTATTAGTCTTTCTTTAGCCATTTTTCCACCTTTACATGCTTCATTTTCTAGTGTTAATGATTTATTTGGTATACCTTTAAAATATAATCAAGTCTCATCAATGTTATAAATGTCACTTAATTCGTAATCTGGCAGAATACTTGGTAACCTGTCTTTCCAGTCATTGACTTCATTAACAGGTACATCCGCCCCTTCACCCGAAATTGTTTTGAGTATAAATTTTATAATACAAGTTAAATAGGGTAAAATGTTTACAGGTGTTGAAAAGATTTTAAACTCAATGATGCAACTAATTTGAGTTAATTGTACTAAATAGAAACCATAGTCAAAAGGTAGTAATAACTGAAATATGAGATAAAATAAATGTTAATAATAAATTTGGAATTTTTGAGGAATCCAATTGTAGTAAGTGATAAATAATGAAATGATGATATTTAAAGAGTTAATAAAGATTTCAAATTATAATGTTTATAATTTTCTGTATAAATTATTTAAAAGAGAATTGTTTGTTTAATGTGAATGTAACAGTGCTAATGATCAAGGTTAATGTCTATTTGTTTATTATGTTATGTTATGTTTTCATACGAGATATATGGGTAATTTTGGGGGGTTGTGTGGTGTTAATAGAAGTGATATACTTACAGAATGTAGAGACTGCAACTGTAGAAGGACATTAAGTTTAGCTATAGGTCGGCTATTGCAGTGGTGGCATGTGCCACTGTAGGTAGCAGTAAGTGTTGGGGAGTAACAGAGAGTGTTACCTCCATCGGAGGCCAAACTGGCGTAAAATACACTGCACAACTTTTATATAATTTTATATTATATGTTGATTTGTTGCCGTGCAGTGTATGATAAAATGAAGTTAAGCATGCCTGAATTTAGAGTTGATTTCCCCGCCTTTTCGGGCGATTACTGCCTTACCAGCACTAATCATGGTTTTGGATGGCAGCCAACTATGGCCAAAAAATTGTAAACTTGACCATAGTTGGCTTGAAATTGGTATAGATTTGAAATTATTGGGGGGTGACTTAGGGGAAATCCCCGGAACTATGGAACAGCGGCTGCCACTCTGTTCGCGTGGGAACAGTAAACCAGGTGGTAGACCCGCATTAAGGGCTTGTAAATATATAACAATAGATATTATGATATCTAACTATTTTAAAATGTAACGCAGAAGCAAGGACAAGGAGATGACAAAATTCCTCCTTAACTTCAGTCCTTGTGGATGGAAATGGACGCAACAGTCCACCATCAGAAAACAATAGTGTGTGTGGAAGGGAGGTTGCTCAGGGGAGCAACGAATTAAAAATTTTGTTGTAACTTAATAATGGCGACTCGCTATTGAGCTGATTAAATGATTTTGGTTTTGATTGGAGAAAAGGGGTGCAGTAGATGTTTATTATACTGTGGTTATTATGTCTTATAAATGTATTAGTTTATTGTGTTAGAGGTAAGGATTGATAAAATGTGTAATTTGTATAATTTTGAAAGGTGTCTATAGAAAGGTCAGTCACCTTGCCAAGAAAATCAGCTGATCAGCTGTGTCAGCTGTGTCATTTATCACTTATAAATGATTTGCAAATTTTTCAATGTAGTTAAATATTTAAATATAATTAATGTTTGAATATAATGATTTCAATGTGGTAAAAGATTTTAATTTAAATGATGGAAGTAATTTGAGATAGTTGAGAATTTTAAATGGTTTGTAAAAGATGGTAAATATTAGAAATTGGGTGATTATTATTATTTAGTTAGGACATATAGATCAGTCCAGGTAAGCTTAAAGGGGTACTAGAGAGAATAATATTGTTGTGAATAAAAGTAATGTAGAATTTGAGATGTAATAGTGACACAGTAGCTATGGAGAAAATATGTAGAGTATTGATTGATATATTGAGGTAATAAATAAGTGGAGATATTTTGTAGTTGAAAGTGATATATTGGGAGAGTAAATAGTTGATGGGTAATTTTGTAAGGGGGGTGGTGTGATGAGGAGTCCGCAACGAAAGGTGTTGGGACAGGAAGGGACTGATTAGCGCCGGAAAGGGTTGCCTAGGGGAAGTCCAGGAACCGATATAAGGGAGTGAGCTTTGGGAGGGAAACACACATCCTGAGTACAAAGGAGTAGAGAGTATTTTTTTTTATAAGGGTGGAATGATGCGATATGAGTAGTATAGTAAGTTGGGGTTAGAGATTGGTTGATAGATGTTTTGATAGAGAAGGGGTGTCATATTAGTTAAAGCGGTTAAGTGGGTATTAGAGTCAGAAGGGGGGTGAGGTTAGTTTAAATCACCCATTTATAAGTTGAAGTATTATGAATAATTAGAGTCACCCAAACTAATTGAGATTGAGAATAATAAAGAAAGAAAATCATAGTAAAAATAGAAAAATAATTGAAACAAGTGACAAATTTTGATAGAATTTGAGAATAATGTAAAGCTATAAAATGTGTAAATTTGAGTCAATTTAAATGTGAATTTTATTGTTTATTGTAATAGTAACCATGTTAATTTTAAATGTCTTGTTTTATTACATTGTTTGAGGATAAAAAATTTTAAAGATGTTTTATGTATTTCATGACGTATCTCTATGTAACATAGGTATGTCAAGGTCGTTGGCTTGACCCAGTGAGATCAGCTGATGGTTGATGTTATAGACAAGGCCTGTTTCTAGTAATTGATTGATGCCATATTGTTTTTTTAATTGAATTAAATATTTTTGTTTTCTGAAAATTGAAAAAGGAGATTTTGGTAAATTTAAATTTTTTGCTAAAAAAAAAAAAATTTTTGATTTTTATGCCTGCCATATAGATGATGTTTGAGTTTCAAGTGTATTATTGTTTATGTGTGGTACTAGTGTTTATTGAATTATATTGTTTAGAATATATGTGTTAACAAGCGAATTCATGTTTTAATAAGGTGTTCAATTTGTTTTTCTTTAGGATTGTTATTAATATTGAAGAGAATTAATAGAGTTGATGGATTCATGTAACAGATTGTTTTTATTTTTTATTTTTGAGGAAGTAACTTAAATGATTTTTTTAATTTAACGATAAATATTTTCTGAATTTTCAATAAAAGAATGTATTAATGAGTGTGTACGCGCCCAGTACCTGCTAAAGGCAGCCCAGTGTGCATGGTAAGAGGGAACATATCGGTTGAGGATCTGGCATGGTATAAGACCAAGGGTTTGGATTTTAGGGGGTGGCATGTTGGAAGGTTAGGTGCGCTGTGGTGCGTGTCTGTTCAATTTTATGGTGTTGGGATCTCGAATAGAGAAGTCCAGTAATGTCGTTCAGGTGCGGCCATAGTCGCCGAACTAGGGGGGTAGTTTGCCCATGATGTGTAAGAACTAATGGGGGGTTGTTGGCACCATATCCTCACCGATCCGTTTAGGGGTTTTGCAATGAGATTTCTTCTGTTTCGGCAGAAGATCTCTCATTGGAGGGGTGGTATTATAACGGGGCAAAAAGGGGTATTATATTTTATTGTAATTTTATTCGGTTTTATTCACTGTATACGGGCCCAAAACAGCGAGTCACCTACATAGAATGGCTCAATACGTTGGAATGCGAGTGTTCAACAACGCAATACAATTCTCAGAACTTTAATACTGTGTGACACACACACAAACGCGCAAACACCAGTGGGCGCGAAACCGACGCCGAGAAGCTGAAGCAATATGGCTCGAAGGTGATATTTACCCAACATGTGCTTCTGTGCTGGCGGAAACGCAATGAGAAATCCCGCCCATCTATGTGACGTGCAGAGAGGCAGTGAGATTTCGTCGACGTCCAACACACGGGAGTTGCACTTATTAAATGTGCGGTGACAAAGACTTTAACACATAAGGCATTGTTTTCCGTCTTGTTCAAAGAGATGTGGGGAGAGGGGTACTTGGTGGACGCTACTCGCAGTTCCTCACCGACGCTAGCCTGGCCAGGCAGCCCGCCAAACGGGGCTCAACAATAAAATTTTAGTATCAAGTAAAAGTGAGTGCAGTTTTCAGAGATATGGAAGTGATGGCAGTTTTTCGAAGAAAAAAATGAAATTATAAATTATTTCGGACATATAGAACGGATTTTGTGAGTGATGTGCCATGAGGTCGGGGAGACGCCACGTTGCCGGCAGGGGTATTGAGTAACCGTATTCCACAAAATATATGCTTAAATTTGAGTAAAATGGGGCCTATCTAAGTAAAAGGGGTAAAATTTGTTTATGGTGTGAATGTGAGTATGAGCAGGCTGGGCTGCTTTCTTTAAGGTAAGATGTTTAATTGAATTTTAGTGGTATCAGATCATGTCATAGATATTCCAAGAATGTTTTATTTATCTTGAATTTTGGCAAGAAGTAATAGATTGATTTAAGAGGTAAAGAAATGAATAAGTAATAATTCAAAGTTTGAAGGTTTAAAGAATAAAATAAAGTTTTAATTATTTCTCTGCATAAATGCGAGTTGAGTTTGTTATTAATATAACCTTGCAATCATCTTTGCATTTCGAAGTTCGTGTGACGAAACCCTAGGCTGAACGAGGTAAGTGTGAAATAGATATTTTATGAAATATTTTGTGATCCAAATATATTAAAATTAATTAATATCACAACACGTCTGTATCCAGACTTGTATGTGATTAACTCTACTCGATGTTTTAATCATAGTATTTGTGCTCTATGTAATCTCTGCCCTTGACTTTCACTATCGCTTTCTTCTGTGTCCTTGCATTTCCACTAAGGTATGAAGATTTCGCTTGATCAGCCATTCTGACAATTATAACATTTATTTCTCCTCTCTAATCATTTCTTCATATTAATAACAACATTGATAATAACATTCCTTTCATTTCTTAACATACTTTTAACACATTACTTGCCATTCTTTACTTTGAATACTAACATTCCTTACCATTTCTTATTTTTATTTAGCATA
Organism: Magicicada septendecula; assembly: GCA_034769895.1. NCBI lineage: Eukaryota > Metazoa > Arthropoda > Insecta > Hemiptera > Cicadidae > Magicicada > Magicicada septendecula. The sequence goes on along the minus strand of CM068376.1, from coordinate 198,473,912 downwards.
ACATTCTTTATTATCTAATTCCTTATCTCTTATATTTCTTTCACATTTCTTTTATTTGCAATCATAACCTTAACAATAACATTTCTTAATTAATCTTTTTATCTTATTACACATTTTATTTCTTATTATTTTAACTCCTTTTCTTATTATAAATAATTAACAGTAATATTTTCTTTTAAAAATAATTATTCATTCAAATGAGCATTTAGTTTGGTGTGTCGTTTGATTTTACACCCCTCATTAGTTAAAGCTAACAATGCATTGGGTCCGTCAACAGGAAATCTATTGTACCTTGACGTATAGTCGCCGTTGTCATATTAGCCGATGTGTACAGTTATTTCTGTCTCGTATTCATTCCTCGTTATTGTGCATATTCGCCGCATGACCTACCTGTCTATAGGGCGAGAATTTTTCTCTGGTTGACAGCCACAAATAACCTCTCTCTCTCTTTCTATATTCTTCTCTCTCATCCTCACTGCTGCGCCCCTCTTGTCGAACGCATTCCTTAGTAGTTTGTATGCGTTTTACATACACAGTGGAACATTCTTTTGTGCGTCGCTTATGATAATCTCTGTAGTTTTTATAATTACAGTTATAATTATCATTACTATAATTATCTCTCATTCGGTATTTACCGTTTTTATAATTAATATTATAATTATCACAAGTTTGTGTAGTGTTTCGTATAGATGTTTTCCTACCACAGTTATAGCTACAGTGACACTTCGTGTGTGCGTTCTCGTCTTAAATATTGCGTTTTAATTGTTTCACACGTGTGTGTGTGTGTGTGTGTGTGTGTGTGTGTGTGTGTGTGTGTGTGTGTGTGTGTGTGTGTGTAACCTGCCAATTGGATATTGTTGCTATCCAGATACGATTGTCGAATTTTTATTTTATATTCTTCCGTAGTGTTAATTATTTCATTAGAATTATTATTATTAATTATTAACGTCTGTTCTCTCTTATTTCCAATTACAATTGTTTGTTCTACTGTCGCTATGCGTGTATTTGTGTTGTCAATTCTTTCTACTAACTTCTCTTTTGCTTTTCTTTCTTCTCTTAATTTTTCTGTTTGTTCTCTAAAAAATTCTGTTAACTCGTCTAGTTGTGTTCTAATATTATTTTCTTTTACTTTTTCTATTTGTTTGTTCTCTACTTCGCCAAATACGGCTTGCATCATAGCCTGAAGTGCTTCTTCCATCCTTAAACTTCCCGATATTGCCATGTTGAATATTATTAAAATATTTATTTATAATTTATTTTTGGTGAACCGTATGCCAGCTTTTATTTATTTATTGTTTAATTATTATTATTTATTTACTTTTATTTACTCATGTTACAATTACACCTGTTTATTGGGTGGGCACCAGTTGTGTTATTACAATATAATACACAACAATTTAAAAATAACTAACATACAGAAATAATTAAAATATAATATTAGTTACAACATATAAATTATCAAACACTGGTAATTATAGAGCATACATTAATTATTAAATGTAGGCGTTTCGTGCTCCACGTTCATGGGCGACATTAATGCAACGTAACATTGTTACGACGGTCTACTCGATCGTCATAGGTACAGTGGAAACAAAATAAGTACAAGACAACAATTAAATCACTAATCACACCTTTACTTTTTACAGTTAAACAGTTCGTAATTAACAACACAGTGTCTACAACAAATCAAATGAAAATTGTTCACACGCAATATAATGTCCACTAATATTAAAACTCAATTGTATTACAATTATACCGTCCGAATATAAAACACAACACTTCACTAATAACTATTTGAACGTACACAGTAATAACTCAAACCGCTCTGTAAATATATCGCACTAATACTCTCGAACCGCACAGTCAAAAATTCGCCTCATACTAAACTGACCGTCGTTTGAGTACCGGTATTTATAGCTAGTCGAATATCTAGACGATTCCTAATTGCGTCGTAGCGTGTGTATGAACTACGTAATTAACTACGGCCTTGACACAGGCCGAGCGCCCCGCGAAGCCCGGCACAGTCGAGAAGATTCTCGCAAAATGCGTCTAGTAGCACGTACACCACACGCTTATATTCTGGATGTCTCTGGAACGTTGGATAAACATGTAGTTTGTTCTGTGACGTCGTAACACTGCCTCCTCCTTAAGCCTGTTCATCCCGAACTGGCAAACCGTCTCTTAAGTTGTACTTAGCCAGGCGATCTAGGTGGATGACCTTGAAATTTCGCTGTCCTTCCTGTTGAATCCGATAAACAACATCGTTAATTCTTTTTTTCACAGTGTAGGGTCCTTCCCAGTTAGACTGAAGCTTAGGTGAGCGACCACGACGGCGCTTTGGATTGAACAACCAGACCTGATCTCCTTCTCGGAAACCCACACTATTGCTGCGAATGTCATACCGAGTTTTCATTTTATCACTGGCAATCTTCAGCCATCCTCTTACCAAGTGATTCATTTCTTGCAGCTGGTTTTCTAATTGCGAGGAATAGTTCTTTGACTCTTGGGACTGAGTCTCAGGTGATCCAAACATCAAGTCCCCAGGAAGACGAATCTCCCGCCCAAACACAAATTTTGCTGGAGTCATGCCGGTTGTGTCATGTACTGATGACCTATACGCCATAAGGAATAGTGGTATACGTTGGTCCCAGTCTGTTTGGTTCTCGTCAACAACTTTCGAAAGATGCTGCTCAAGTGTCCTGTTGAATCTCTCAACCATCCTGTCCGACTGAGGATGCAGAGGCGTTGTCCTGGTCTTTCGAATTCCGAGTAGACGGCATAATTCTTTAAACACTACTGATTCGAAATTTCTCCCTTGATCCGTATGGATTTCCATAGGGGCTCCATAACGGCAACAGAAGTTGTGAACTAACTGCTTTGCCACAGTGGTAACCTCCTGATTTGGAATTGCGTAGGCTTCCAAACCCACTTAGTAAAGTAGTCACCTACAACCATGATGTACTGGTTTCCATCGTCAGTAACTGGGAATGGTCCAGCAATGTCTATGGCAATTCTCTCGAAAGGTTGTCCAACGTTATACTGTCTCATTTTTCCCCTGCTTCTGGTTTGTGGGCCCTTGCTTGCAGCACATATTTCACATGTCCGAACCCATTCCTCAATGTCGTGGTGAAGATGAAGCCAATAGAATCGCTTCCATATTTTGTCAAGGGTTTTGTCCAGATGTTCCATCATGCATCTCCTTCAAAACAGACTGCACTTTACTTCAGGGAACTATCAACTGCATGACCACGTCTCGTCCATCTGCACTTTCCCAAGCCCTTTCCAGCAATCCGTTTTCTAAGGTGAGAGATTCCCATTGTGCCCAGTAGCCCTTCAGCACTTCGGAACGATGGCAGATATCTTGCCAATCCGGGCGGCGACCTTCCTCTTTTGCTGTCAAGATCGGTCCAATGTCTTCATCAGTCATCTGTTCTTGTCGACAGTCTTGTGTTGTCCAGCCGTCAGCCAGGATATCTACAGTGATGGCTTGAACATGTTCACTTGAGTTTTGTTCTTCCTTTCTGTGGCAATGTGGCAGTCTTCCGGGCACGGTCTTCATGATAAGCCATCTGCATTACCGTGCAGGCGCCCCCGCCGATGTTGTACCTTGAAGTTGTACTCTTGCAGACGTTCGAGCCACCATGCCAACTGTCCATCCGGATTTTTAAATATCCAGAGCCATGCAAGTGCAGCATGGTCGGTATGTAGTGAAAACTCTCTCCCATAGAGGTATTTATGGAAGTGCTCTAAATCTCTGACAATTGCCAACAACTCTCTTCTTGTAACACAATAATTTCTCTCTGGTTTAGCAAGCGTGTTGCTGTAATACACTATTACTCGTTCTTCACCATTCTGTACTTGAGACAAAACTGCTCCTAGACCAGTATTGCTTGCGTCTGTGTCTACGATGTACTTCCCTTCTGGAAAAAGCTGGAAAAACAAGAATTGGCTGCGAACATAGTGCAATCTTCAACGTTCTAAATGCTTGGTCACGCTCTCTCGACCATTGGAAGTTTCGTTTATTTTCCGTTAGCTCATGTAGTGGTTTAGCAATAGTAGCGAAGCCTTTCACAAAACGTTGGTAATATGAGCATAATCCCAGCAAACTCCGAACTTCATGTTTATTCTTCGGAACTGGCCGGTCTCTTACGGTGTCTACTTTATTAGGATCCATGCTAACACCCCCAGACCGAAGTGTTATAGATGTGGGAAACCTGGACATCTACAACGAGATTGTCGGGTTAGAATTCAGCAGCAGGGAAACGGGCAGTGTTACGACGTCACAGAACAATCTATGTGTTTATTGAACGTTCCAGAGACATCCAGAATGTAAGTGTGTGGTGTACGTGCTACTAGATGCATTTTGCAAGAATCTTCTCTTTCCTGCCTGCGTTTTTCATCCTGTCATTTATCTGCTTCTTCCGCTTTCTCCTCCTGTCGTTTCTCTGCTTCTTCCTGTGTCTGCCGCAGCAGTGTTTGTAAAGTTTCCATCATCTGACTGGGATCCATGCTTACCGATTAATTACGAATCACATTCGTCTTGTACAAAGTGTCCACTGTTTCCACTGTTAACCGTTTTATCCCACTTCTGACACCACTGTTACGACGGTCTACTTGATCGTCATAGGTACAGTGGAAACGAAATAAGTATAAGACAACAATTAAATCACTAATCACACCTTTACTTTTTACAGTTAAACAGTTCGTAATTAACAACACAGTGTCTACAACAAATCAAATGAAAATTGTTCACATGCAATATAATGTCCACAAATATTAAAACTCAATTGTATTACAATTATACCGTCCGAATATAAAACGCAACACTTCACTATAAACTACTTGAATGTACACAGTAATAACTCAAACCGCTCTGTAAATATATCACACTAATACTCTCGAACCGCACAGTCAAAAATTCGCCTCATACTAAACTGAACGTCGTTTGAGTACCGGTATTTATAGCTAGTCGAATATCTAGACGATTCCTAATTGCGTCATAGCGTGCGTACGAACTACGTAATTAACTACGGCCTTGACACAGGCCGAGCGCCCCGCGAAGCCCGGCACAGTCGAGAAGATTCTCGCAAAATGCGTCTAGTAGCACGTACACCACACGCTTACATTCTGGATGTCTCTGGAACGTTGGATAAACACGTAGATTGTTCTGTGACGTTGTAACAATATACATAAAGTGTGAGCGTGTCGAGCCCCAAGTTAACGGGCAACAAAATTATATAACAACACAATTATATATGCAGGTTGTAAGTAATTATAACAATACCAGGTGTAACTATAATAAGAGTATTATATTTATGAGTATTTAAAAATTCATATTTATTGTTTTCTCAAACCTTATAAATAATAAAACATCGTTAATAATCTTCGGTCAAGATATCACTCATTATTAAGTGTTTATCTCTTAAACTATACAGTGTTACACACATTTAAAACACTCTTACATCTAGACATGTTAATAATCTTAATCTAGGCATTTATTCAATTTGATTTACTAAAACAAATAAACTTAAAATGTAATTTGAATTATTGAATTCTTTTAATTCAGATCTGACCTCAGCTTTCTCAGTCTATACCAATGTTTAAAAATTAAATTTAAAATTATATTAATTACTTTTAGACTGGCATTTGTTTTATATTCAAAATTTAAATTATTCTTTTCTACAAATGCAAATATCAAATCAATTTTATTATTTACTTTGATAAACAAAAATATACTATCTCAAATTTAAACTTTTTTTTTTATTTATTTCTTTATATGCGATCGCTTATTCTTACGACTAAACATTTATCTAAGATTCTAATATATTATTTCTAATTATAAACTTTTTTCTTTGTTTTAATTTATTGTCTTTTTATATAGTCTTATGAGCTCTTTTAAAAAAATCATTTATAAATGCATTATGCATGTCACCTCGAGTTTTGATGATCTTACGACTTATTGACGGGGTCCAGCATTGTCTAGAGTTGGGTTTCCATTGCTCCTGGCTTGGTGTGGTCCTGGATATGTCCAGAGTCCAACGTCGTTCTCCAGCAGTGTGTGGTCTGTCTCAGAGAATTGCTATCTGCTGCAAGGTGGATCTCAATCGTCGGTTAGGCTTCAAAAAACATCTCCTAACGTCCAGCATCCGTCGTCGCTCTTGTAGCTTCTCCGTAGATACTCTTTGTAGACTTAAACGGTCCTGGTACTTTACGCTTCCCGAAATATTGTCAACATAATTATTGAACGTCTTATTCGTTCGTCAGTGAGACTTATAATAAATTAAAACTGTTCTGCCGACGGACAGCATGTCCGACTGCAACTGTGTCTTGAAATGAAGAGAAGGGTTTTCAGTCGAACCCTTAATTTATACCTTCTCGGAATTCCGCACCTGTTGGTTCTGAAATCATCCTGTCGAGACCTGCAGATCACATGCTTGCCCCCACTCCCGAACCTTTTCATATATTTGCTATTTTTTGCACATGGCAATGTTTTGCACGGAATCGAGATAGCACAAATCATAGCTAATTTGATTAAGCACTCACTGTATTAAGTTGAGCGTCTTATTGCAATTTGCGTATTTTTGGCACATTTATTTCACGCTGACTTCGCGTAGCGTGTCCTATTAACGTCATTTTCTTACTGGGGATAACTATAAAATTTACACACACTTTGGTGCCTTTTGTTGGTTATACACTAACTAGTTTTCACACAAATAATTAAAGTAATTATTTTAGTAATTACTTTGGGAGGGTAACTGAGATTCCTGTCTGTACATGCATCACTAACACAAGCGTAACACACATACAATTGAGCAGGTGTTCTTTGCCTGTCGAAACAGGTTAATTTCTCCCCTAATATAACAATGAAATATTTTTACAATCTCAGACCTGTCCATTTATCCCTAACGTATTATAATAATTCTACAAATTTTATATTTATTTAAATCAGTTACCAATACAGCATATGGCTGTATCGTTGCAGTATACACTTCATCTCTGCCCTTTCAGTTTTTTGAAAAATGTATTTCTTGCTTTCATATATAATACATTTTTACCAACACCTAAAAACAACAGTTTCCTTTCACAGAGTATCTAAGAAATTCAGCTGTTGGAAGACTCTTTTGTTTAGGATTCATAAACCGTTCATCAGAGTATAATAAAGTTGTTTTAGGATATACTGTAAAAGGATGTGATAGGGGTATGCATCACGCTTGTGGAAAACTCTTGACAGAAAAAGTTTATAATAATGTCACCATTTGTCTACCATCTGAGCTGCAATATGCAATTTTACATATGAGTTTGAATTTCGTTAAAATAATTAACTTCGTTTCATTAATATAATTTATATCTTTTTTTTCAACACAAAACAGCACTCCTACACACTAATTCAGTCAACCAATATTTTCTATTTCCAATGGTACATACAGCATAGAGTTTAGGTAGAGATTGAAGTTAGATTACCCACCCATTGCAAACTGCTACTTTTGAATACTGCTCAGTGGTTCTTGCAGAAATGACTTGTATATACAAATTTTTCCAATTCTGTCAAAATTTTGACATTTATTTGGTGAGATACATAATAGTGAGGATTGTATAATTAAAATTTTACTATATTTGAATCTACTTGTAAAGATAATTCAACCAAATAAAGGTAACAATAATTAATACAAAAGTAACAACAAATAGAAAACTACAGAAGTAACATGAGAATAAAATGGAAGTAAATCTGATGTAACTAATAGTGTTCAGTATTAAATAATATTTAAGTAATCTTTAATTTATTATTAGTCTGTTAGTCACTATGACATTAATTGTATTAGTCAGTATTAATCTGTCCCATCAATAGTAAGTATGTTGGTAACAAGTGGTAGTGACAGCATACTTTATACATTGCAATAAGTTAAACCAGAGTGGGTCAGTTTTCAATGGATTTCATGGTCCAGTACAAGTATTTCATGGTCCAGTACCTTTCACATCACCAGCATGTCCAAGAAAGCAAATTGTCTGGCTGCTTCCTTTTCCATAATAAATTGAATCCTCAAGAGAATAGTGTTAATGTGTTGGAAAAAACACCAGATCCCTTCCCCATGGTTCTATACTACAAATGTCATTCACACACCTGAACCAACAGTGTAGCTCCAGCGGTGTGGTTCAAAGTGCAGTTTTCTCTGTGTATGATATAGAGGTATATTAATATTTCATAATAAGGAATAAATGATAAAAATGACATTTTTTCAGTCTACAAGTGAAAAAAACATGTTATGCTCAATTTATCTTTTCTGTATAAGGTAGCTGGACTTTGTATTTTATCAACAATAGCTACATAAGCATGATATACTTTATAAAGTTTTTAATCTTGTTATTGCACTTGTTAGTATGTGTGAAGATCTGATCATAGTTATAGATTTTTTGTGTCTGTACTTTTGATTGCAGGTGAATTTTGACATTTGTAAGAGTTACAAAAAACCTGTCAACCTGTCATTACCTCCTAATCATAGTAACAGATCAGTTCTTTTTTTTTTGGTGGGTGAGAGGACATTTCAATATTTCAGACATTTTAAAATATGTTTCTGAAATATTTTTTCAGGAAAACTTTCATAACCTTTAAAACACGTTTGAAGTTTGATTCATGGAAGTGGGGTAGAACATTCAAATTTAAATTGAAGAGATTATGATAAACAAAACTGCTATATCTGGTGATGACCTATAATGTAATAATGACTTGATATCACAAATTGGAAATCCCATGCCTGTTACCATTAGTGTTATTCTTAGGTAATTAGGTAAAACATGTTTATTTTAACTGAGTTTTCTAGGCGTGAAGTTTGAAATTTAAATACAATGTAATGTTCAAGACCAGATAGCTCCAAATCACAGTCATATAAAACTTGCAGATTATGCTTGTAATAGTTAGTATATGCATAAATTCATTTGATGGTTTCTGCACGTACATTGGGGCACAACATGTAATACATTATTTATCAGTTGGTGCAGTAACTCTTCAAATGAAAATGTTGTGTGTAGGAGCACAGGGAATCAGTAATTATAAAATTTTGTGTTTATTAAGTGTTTGTTTATTTTGTAGGGTTTGGAATTGACAACACCAGTATTAGAAAAGGCACCTTGTCCATGGGAAGCACCACAGCCTCTACTGCCTGTTTCTCAGGTGTGGATTCTTTCTACATCATTACCTCCATTGTATACACGTCCATCTCACCTTTCTCCATCAGGTTCCACTAACGGATTTACCACTCAGTCGTTTCTTTCAAAAATTGTAAGTTCATTATAATTCCATAGTGTTAAGTTTTGTAATGATGGTATCAGTTATATATATATTGCAACAATACGTTTAGCATAAGTCTATGTATCAACCCCTGACTGAGGTATGGTAACATACGAACGCACGTATGAGATATATAAGATGTAAATAATAAAAATAATGTAATAATTAAGCATTAGGTATAAGAGATAATAAAAGAAATAAACGTAGTATTTAATTTTAAAGAAATAAATATTTGTAAGTGAGCCTGCATATGGAATTGAAAGCTTAGTTGGTTTTTAAACGCAGCAAAGGGGAGTAACCAACATGCGCCGACTGGCAAGGGTGACGTCATAACGACAGGCCGCCGCGTGTGTATCAGTCTGCGTGTGTGTGTTAGTGTACATGTGTAAATGAAAGACAGGTTGAATAATGCATACGAGTGTGGAAAAGTTTACACAGTTTTTTAAGTACTGAACGAAAACCAGAAGTTATACGAATCAGCGACATATGTAAAAACATAGCTGGTGCATGGCGCTACAATTGAAGATTAAGTGGTCAATGATTGTGGGAACCGTTCAGCCACCGTGTGAAATTTTGCCATAACTGCCATAATTTACACACCTTAATATTCATAATTTGCATAAATAAAGTGTAATAATATACCTAACAATGTGTGAAATAATATTTTTACAAAAATTGTGCGCTTCATAGAAAGACGCATAGGTTGTAATTAGCAATTAAATCAACGCGCGGACCTGTTCAATTTTGTCCAAACAGTTTCCAACAGGAATGGAATGACGGCAGCAGTATAAAACCCCAGCGAGTGACACACGCTTTCTCAGATAAACTCAGATAAGGCAGATCATTAACAGATATTACGTAAAATCCACGCATCTCGCAACCTCGAATTTTACAAAGTCAACTAATGTTTTTAAACTTATTACATAACTTGAAGTGCGATGGAACCGGCACTACGTCGGTGAGAGTATTAGTGAAACACGATTTATTTTAAAAGACTATAATATCGTAATCTACAAGAAGTTGTAACGTCGATGAACTTCGAGACATCCACGAGGGACAAGACAAGAAGAGGAGAGGAACCAGAGCGAAATACGAGAGGACGCAGGGACAGCCACTTGCAGCTACATCCAGCCGTACATCATCACAACGAGAGGTCCACGTCAGAACTCAGCATCCAGTAGACGGTGAGAGTAATTTCAACGACGCAGAGACAGAGAAGGTGATACCGAAGAGGATCAACACACTTGAGAGTCCAGATGACGGTAACGACATAGTTAAATGGTTGCAGAAGTATGCAGGTGAAGTCAGACATTTATTTAATATTATAAATGACCCTGAGGTCTATCAAAAGAAGCTATAGATTCCATATACAAGTTTACAAAAACATTATTATATTTTTATTTTTCATAATGAAGAATCAATAAGTTCAAAGAACAATTGATAACAGAAAATATAAATTTATTAATATATTTATTAATATATATATTATTAATATATATAATTTATATATATTTATAATATAATTTAATATAAGGGTCAGTATAGAACCATATTTTATTATATTTTATATTTGATTAGATAATTAAATTCAAGTACGAGAGTTACTTAAATTGAAGATTGTTAATTAATTGAGACATTAATAATATAATAAATTCAAGTAATAAAATGGTTTCTATTAGTATTTTTAATAAATGTTTAATTAATTAATTTTTTTATATTAAGTGGTATATAATAAAAACCACATTTGCTGAGACAAGATGAATAGTCAATTTCAGACGTGTTAATCACGTATTATAATAATATATGTGTTATGTATTATATGTATGTGTAAATATTTCAGGTCATATATGTCTTATATTTGTGTATAATATGTCTTAGAATATCAGAGATAAGAATTTGAACACATTATAATTACATTATATTTGTATCGAATATAAGGGTTCAAATAGTAATTAACCCACACAAAATAATAAATAATATGATAATTTGAATTTTTTAAATAATAAATCAAATGAATGTGATTTTATTAACACAGTCGTACTAATTTCACAACCAGTACTAAATCATCTGTACTCTTTACTTGTATTAAAATTGTATAACGATATTCACGTGCTTATCCACACTCAACCAATGACCAAAGCCTGCGACCCAGCCGGGGAACATCAATGTAAATACTGCAGAAGAAGAGTATACCTTCGAGACATGGGTAAGTGCGCACAAATGGGGTAAGAGCATATGTGCAAAAGTAAGTGTGAAGGTATATCGTCGTAATAAATTTAAAAGTTGATAATGTATGAGTAAATTGAAACTGTTTGTAATATATGATTTTTTCTTTTTCAAAATAAAGATAAAAATATGAGGGTGATTTGAAAAGTTTCCGGCCTGCCATACAAACGAATGCGTGGCGTTTCTGTTTTTTACCGCATCATGGGGCCATGTTTGCCCCACGAACAACTGTGAAGCGTCAAGTCGAGTCAAGTCATTGTTGCGGAGAAACAGCTGTATAAATAAGGTTATCTCACAGCAACTCTGAAAATGGAGAAAACTGAACATCGTGCAGTAATCATATTTTTTGTTAAGAAAGGTTTAACGCCAACAGAAATTTTAGTGAGATGAAGAATGTGTTGGGTAATGCTGGACCTTCATTTACTACAGTGAAAAAATAGGCTACTGAAGTTAAACGTGGTCGTGCAAGTTTGGAAGATGACTCGCGTACTGGGCGTCCGAAAAGTGCCGCTACACAAGAAATTATCAATAAAGTGCATGATATTGTTTTGGAAGATCGCCGTTTGAAGGTATCTGAAATTGTTAAGCCTATGGGCATCTCAGATAAAAGGGTACATCACATTTTTACTGAGGAATTAGGTATGAAAAAGCTGTCTGCAAGATAGGTGCCGTGTTTGTTGACAAGTGACCAAAAACGCATGCGGACGCAAGCTTCTCAGGAATGTTTGGACTGTTTCAAGAAAAATCCGAAAGATTTTATTCATAGATTTGTAACAACTGATGAAACTTTGGTCCATTACTTCATTCCAGAAGCAAAACAACAGTCGAAACAATGGATGCATAGTGATTCGCCGCCTCCAAAATTGGTAAAATCAATTTTGTCGGCTGGAAAGTGTATGGATCCATTTTTCTCGGATGCTAAGGGGTATTGTTGCTAGATTGCCTTGAAAAGGGTCAAACAGTAAATGGAGAGTATTACGCTAACCTTTTGGGCCAATTAAATGTAAAAATTCGAGAAAAAATTGCAGGTTTAGCAAAGAAGAAGATCATTTTCTAACAGGATAATGCACGCCCTCACATATGCGTTGTGTCTATGGCAAAAATCGCTGACTTGAAGTACGATCTATTGCACCATCCACCTTATTCGCCTGATTTAGCGCCATCTGACTTTCAACTATTCCCAAACCTCAAAAATTGGGGGGGGGGGAGTGATTTTCCTCAGATGACGAGCTGAAAGCGGCAGTAAATGGTTATTTTAAAGACCTAGAAGAATCGGACTTCCTCAACGGGGTAAGTGACAGGGTAATGACTTGACACTTCACAGCTGTTTGTGGCGTGAACGTGGCGCCACAATGCGGTAAAAAACAGAAATGCCACACATTCGTTTCTATGGTAGGCCATGAACTTTTCAAATCGCCTCGTATATTCGTCAAAACCTATTTTATAATTTTGTATGATACAAGTTATTGTGAATACAGAGGTTTTAAAAGTGTAGAGTATTTTAAATGTTAGTCCTCAGAGAAGTATGTATAGTTTATGGTATTCTGTTTCTCACTCTGTCTCATCAGTTGGTGGACTAATTTGATGCATTCTTCCCAGTTCTTCTTTTACGCATTATTAATTTAAAAACTTATAAAAATTCAGTATACAAAAATATATTGTAGTGTGTTTTGAGTTTGTGTGTTTACAGAATAGGCATAGATATAAAACAAAAGTATCTCCCATTGACCTTATTTCTACGTGGTGAGTGGATGTGTACAGCTTGAGTAATTTTCAAGTTCACAGTCACTACAAAATACTAAAGCAGTATAGAATTAGTATAGGTCATGCGTGCAGAAATTTTTAATAAATGAGCTGAAAGAATCATACCACCCATATAGCGCCAATTGTGATATCAACTTTTATGTCTCATTTTAATTAAACGTAATTGCTCATTATTTACTTTCTAAATTTCTTCGGGCGCCATGTTGCCTTATTAACTAAACTGCAAGAAACGAAATATGTGTACTTACCAATTCGGGTTCTTTTCGGCGAACTCAAAAGCAGAAATGGTTGTCGAAATAAGAAAAACTTTATTTGTTCTCATGATTTAGATTTTATTGGTTATTAAGCATTTCAATTTTATCATCAATATCTTATTCTTTTCTCCCCTTCATCTCGGTTAACCCAGTTAACAGACACTCATTTTAGTGACAAAACTTATTAACGAGTTATAATTAACATGTTATAATTAATAAAAAAATATCAAGAAACTACATATAAAATAGAACACAAACCATCCTTCTTTGTCTAAATACTTTCACACACACACACACACACACACACACACACACACACACACACACACACACACACACACACACACACACACACACACACACACACACACACACACACACACACACACACACACACACACACACACACACACACACACACACACACACACACACACACACACACACACACACACACACACACACACACACACACACACACACACACACACACACACACACACACACACACACACACACACACACACACACACACACACACAGTTACTTAAGCCTTTAGAGATCTCATTTTATGTTGAAAAAATTTATTTCAGTCTATTAAAATATTGAATATTTAAATTTTCATGAAGAAATTTGTGTTAGTGGTTGAAATCACAATCAGATTGATCACAGTTGCACACCACTATGTAAAAATTATCCCAATTAGCGCTTTCAAGCTTCACAGCCCATCGTCAGATTGGAATAGACACAAAATAAGTGGAAACAACCCCTTCACCCCTCTCCCCCACCATGCTCACACACAACAAGCTATAATATAATTGACCCTTCCCCACCCCCTAAACCCTGTCCCACCATCTGTGGAGTTACATATTTTTTCTATCAAATTTCTTGTGTTTCAGTGTTGTGTGTGTGTGTGTGTGTGTGTGCATCCTTTTAAACTACCCACTTCCTCTCCACACACGTGGGTCAGTCAACACCCTTATTTTAAAACATCCAAATAGTACTATGCAAAATAATTCTTAATATTATCTATCTGTCCTCTATCATTTACTTCTTAATCATGTTATAAAATATTTCTTCATTATCAAATTTAATTTTAATATTAATTAAATTGTCTAACCCTTTTTCTCTCTCTTTCAATATTTCTAACTCCTCTCTAAGCTTCCTTTCAACTGTGTTATTCACTACTTTTACAATTTCGTATTCTTCCAAAGGATTAACAAACTTATGGTTGTCTTCTATGAAATGTCTTGCATATAACGAATTGGTTGTTCTATTACCTTCTCCACGTTTGTGGTCAGACAACCTGCATACGAATTTCCGTCCTGTCTCTCCTAGGTACACCTTGTTGCAGTCTTTACATTTTAATTTATAAATTCCGCTTTTCTGTAATACTGGAATTTTTTCTATATTCTTATTCCTTATCTTATCAAATACCGTTTCACATTTTTTAATAGCTACATCTACTCCATATTTATTAAAACATTTTATAATTTTTCTAGTATGTGAACCTATGTATGTCAATGACCCTGCATAATTCTTTTGTTCTGGTTCTATTTTATCTTTTTGTATGTTAACCCTTTTCATAACTTTATCCACTATGTTGGTGTTATAATTATTATTCCTTACAATTCCCTTTATCGTTCTTAACTCCCTATCTTTTGACTCGGTCTCTTTTAAACACTTCTGAGCTCTGTAACAAAATGAATTGATTGCCGCCATTTTATATCTATATTGGGTGGTAAGACTCTCTTGGTATAATTATATCAGAATACGACTCTTTCCTAAATATCCCAAACTGTAGTTTCTCATTATCTTTAATTTCTATGTTAAATCTAAGTAATTTATTTTCTTACCTCCTATCTCTTCTTTGAATTGTAAGTTTTTATCCTTACTATTTACCTCATTTATAAACTCATGCACTTCTTCTATGCTTCCTTCCCAAATTACTAATACATCATCAACGTATCTAGACCATAATTTTATATTGTTTTTATACTTAGTGGAAGTTATTAATTGCTTTTCAAAATCATTCATGTATATTTCAGCAAGAATAGGGGATAATGAAGACCCCATAGGTAAACCTTTTTTCTGTATATAAAACTTGTTATTAAACCTAAAATAGTTCTGATTACACTTTCTTTAATAACTTTCATCTACTGCTTTTATACCTGTATTCTCCCATATTATTATCGTTTATTAACTTAATAACTTTATTTACTGTGATATTGGTAAACATGTCCTTAACATCCAGTGATATCAATTTTGTATTTACATTAATCCTAATATTTTCTAATTTTTCTATCAATTTTACATTATTCTCTATGTTGTATTTTGTCCCAAATTCATATTTCTCTTTCAGTACTCTGCTAACTTCCTTTGATAATTTATAAACAGGTGCATTAATAAAAGAAACAATCGGTCTAATTGGTTTTCCTTCTTTATGTATCTTAAACCTGACTTTTAAAAGTTGGTGCTGTTGGATTGCTTTCCAATAAATACTTTTTCTTATTTCTCTATAAATGTTATCTGTTTCGTCATTTGTTTTATCCTTGACTGGTACTTACTTGTATAATCATACTTTATTTCCTCGTATGGTCCTTCCCTTATAAATTCTTTCCGTTTTCTTTATGTATTCGTCCTTTCTCAGTAGTACCATTGTATTTCCTTTGTCCGCCTTCGTTACTATAATATCATTCTTCTTTATTTTATTCTTTAGTTTAGTTACAGTTGATTTGATTTTTTGTTCATTTTTTGAATTATACAAACTTCTCTAAATATTTTATCTACTACATTCCCTACTCTTCCCACCTTATTCTTTTTTTATCATTTTCATTTCCTAGTTTTTTGTATTATGCTTTCGCATTCAATAATCGTTTTTTCTTGATTTAATTCTGGTGGCGGTGCATATTTTAAGCCTTTTGCTAACATTTCTTTTTCTTCTGTATTGAAATTTACCTCTGTAAGGTTTATTACTCTTTTTTCATAGTTATTCTTAGAGAGGTGTTCCTTTTTTACTTCGTTCTTTTTATTAACTTATTTAACTTATCTACCATTTTTTTATTTTTCTTTTCCATTTCTTTCTACGTACCCCAAACCAAAATTATATAATATTTCTTCTAACCCTACATACGAGTATATTCTTAACAATTCTATGTGTCTGTCATATAATTCCCTATTATATCTATTGATTAAGCCGTAGAGTGACCTTATTTCCAGTTTTATCCACACTTCTCGCTTTGTTCTTTTACTTTTTGGCTACACTGTTCTTATTTTTAATTTAACTTGAGCGTACTTTGGGATGACATTATTATCCAGACATTGTTTATTAAACCATATTTACTTAAAACCCTCTTCAATTTAACTTTTAACTTAAGATATTTAAATACTTTACTTACCTTATTGTTGTCGTTTATTACCTCATTGTTGTTGTCCATTACCTGTAGTCGATTGCACATCTTAATACTGGAAAATAAGGTCACTTAATAAAACTGGAAATAAGGTCACTCTACGGCTTAATCAATAGATATAATAGGGAATTATATGACAGACACATAGAATTGTTAAGAATATACTCGTATGTAGAGTTAGAGAAATATTATATAATTTTGGTTTGGGGTACGTAGAAAGAAATTGGAAATGAAAAATAAAAAAATTGGTAGATAAGTTAAATAAGTTAATAAAAAAGAACGAAGTAAAAAAGGAACACCTCTCTAAGAATAACTATGAAAAAAGAGTAAATAAACCTTACAGAGGTAAATTTCAATACAGAAGAAAAAGAAATGTTAGCAAAAGGCTTAAAATACGCACCGCCACCAGAATTAAATCAAGAAAAACGATTATTGAATGCGAAAGCATAATACAAAAACTAGGAATGAAAAATGATAAAAAAAGTAAGGTGGGAAGTAGGGAATGTAGTAGATAAAATATTTAAGAGAAGTTTGTATAATTCAAAAAATGAACAAAAAATCAAATCAACTGTAATTCTAAACTAAAGAATAAAATAAAGAAGAATGATATTATAGTAACGAAGGCGGACAAAGGAAATACAATGGTACTACTGAGAAAGGACGAATACATAAAGAAAACGGAAGAATTTATAAGGGAAGGACCATACGAGGAAATAAAGTATGATTATACAAGTAAGTACCAGTCAAGGATAAAACAAATGATGAAACAGATAACATTTATAGAAGAAAATAAGAAAAAGTATTTATTGGAAAGCAATCCAACAGCACCAACTTTTAAAAGTCAGGTTAAGATACATAAAGAAGGAAAAACCAATTAGACCGATTGTTTCTTTTATTAATGCACCTGTTTATAAATTATCAAAGGAAGTTAGCAGAGTACTGAAAGAGAAATATGAATTTGGGACAAAATACAACATAGAGAATAATGTAAAATTGATAGAAAATTAGAAAATATTAGGATTAATGTAAATACAAAATTGATATCACTGGATGTTAAGGACATGTTTACCAATATCACAGTAAATAAAGTTATTAAGTTAATAAACGATAATAATATGGGAGAATACAGGTATAAAAAGCAGTAGATGAAAGTAATTAAAGAATGTGTAATCAGAACTATTTTAGGTTTAATAACAAGTTTATATACAGAAAAAAGGTTTACCTATGGGGTCTTCATTATCCCCTATTCTTGCTGAAATATACATGAATGATTTTGAAAAGCAATTAATAACTTCCACTAAGTATAAAAACAATATAAAATTATGGTCTAGATACGTTGATGATGTATAGTAATTTGGGAAGGAAGCATAGAAGAAGTGCATGAGTTTATAAATGAGGTAAATAGTAAGGATAAAAACTTACAATTCAAAGAAGAGATAGGAGGTAAGAAAATAAATTACTTAGATTTAAACATAGAAATTAAAGATAATGAGAAACTACAGTTTGGGATATTTAGGAAAGAGTCGTATTCTGATATAATTATACCAGAGAGTCTTACCACCCATATAGATATAAAATGGCGGCAATCAATTCATTTTGTTACAGAGCTCAGAGTGTTTAAAGAGACCGAGTCAAAAGATAGGGAGTTAAGAACGATAAAGGGAATTGTAAGGAATAATAATTATAACACCACATAGTGGATAAAGTTATGAAAAGGGTTAACATACAAAAGATAAAATAGAACCAGAAACAAAAGAATTATGCAGGGGTCATTGACATACATAGGTTCACATACTAGAAAAATTATAAAATGTTTTAATAAATATGGAGTAGATATAGCTATTAAAAATGTGAAACGGTATTTGATAAGATAAGAATAAGAAATATAGAAAAAATTCAGTATTACAGAAAAGCGGAATTTATAAATTAAAATGTAAAGACTGCAACAAGGTGTACCTAGGAGAGACAGGACGGAAATTCGTATGCAGGTTGTCTGACCACAAACGTGGAGAAGGTAATAGAACAACCAATTCGTTATATGCAAGACATTTCATAGAAGACAACCATAAGTTTGTTAATCCTTTGGAAGAATACGAAATTGTAAAAGTAGTGAATAACACAGTTGAAGGAAGCTTAGAGAGGAGTTAGAAATATTGAAAGAGAGAGAAAAAGGGTTAGACAATTTAATTAATATTAAAATTAAATTTGATAATGAAGAAATATTTTATAACATGATTAAGAAGTAAATGATAGAGGACAGATAGATAATATTAAGAATTATTTTGCATAGTACTATTTGGATGTTTTAAAATAAGGGTGTTGACTGACCCACTTGTGTGGAGAGGAAGTGGTAGTTTAAAAGGATGCACACACACACACACACACACAACACACACACACACACACACACACACACACACACACACACACACACAACACACAGCACACACACACACACACACACACACACACACACACACACACACACACACACACACACACACACACACACACACACACACACACAACACTGAAACACAAGGAATTTGCTAGAAAAAATATGTAACTCCACAGATGGTGGGACAGGGTTTAGGGGGTGGGGAAGGGTCAATTATATTATAGCTTGTTGTGTGTGAGCATGGTGGGGGAGAGGGGTGAAGGGGTTGTTTCCACTTATTTTGTGTCTATTCCAATCTGACGATGGGCTGTGAAGCTTGAAAGCGCTAATTGGGATAATTTTTACATAGTGGTGTGCAACTGTGATCAATCTGATTTAAATTTTCATTGAAAGTTTTGTTTTATCCTGATATGTTACTTAGCTGTTCATTGAGTCCTGAAGATGTTACCCGCACTACATAGCTAGCTGTTTTTACTGAATTTACTGGTTCTATTGAGTTTGTATTAATTATTTCACATTTTGATATACTATAATAACGGTATTGACCGTTTAAGTGTTTAATTTAATTTTATATGTTATTCACATCTTTACTATTTTGCGGAAAGACGCAAATTATGCACAGCCGGCGGACACGACGGTTACATGCGTCCGATGCTTATAGATGTTGTTTGCCGACTGCCTTTGTTTTGTCAGTGCGACGAAGCTGCTGGCGCTGACACTCCCACATTCAGCTTGTTGTTTTCTGCATCTTTATAATTTTCATGAATAATTCACCATCACTGCCGCCAACTTCACTACCAACAAAATTTACCTTCCTTGTCCCTTTCTGTTTACGTTTCCCAAAAATTATTATTACATCGTAAATAATGCTATTTGCTTTTATTCAAAATACAAATTTCTTTATTTTACCCCAGGTAGGCCAACATGTCCCGTTACAATACCCCCTCAATGAGAGGTTTTATGCCAAAGCATAAAAACTCTCATTGACACACTCATACTTGCTAAAGGGATCAGCCAGGATATGTCGCCACAACCCCCTTTATGGTTTACAAACAAAAAAATATAATTAACTCACCCTTGGTTCAGTGACTGTGACTGCACCTGAATGACATTACTGGACTTCTCTCTCGAGATCCCAACACCATAAATGTTAAAAGGAATAAATCCCAAATGTTTAGTACCAGGCCACGTGTTGTTCAATCAAATATACTGGAACTTACCGTCTGCGGCTTTTCAGAAACAGCGTCTTTATAAAATTTACATGTTTCGGGACGCTTGTCCCATCATCAGAATTTAAAAATAATTGTGTATCATTTAAATTTGATACACTTGTCAAACACTTAAAATGCTAAACTGAATTTTCTAGATTTAACTGTTGCTAAGGACAATAATAATAAAAAGTTGCAATTTGACATCTATAGAAAACCCACAACGACTGACATTGTAATACATGCTAAGTCGTTTCATCCTTTATCACAAAAATTAGCTGCCTTCCACAGTATGATTTATAGACTTTTATCTTTGCCCTCGGTGATAAAGAATACCGTGAAGAATTAGACACCATCAAACACATTGCTGTCGCTAATGGTTATGATGTCAATATGGTGAACAACATCCTTCGAAAACATAAGAAGGGACATAGCAACATTAACGACGTAAAACACGCGAAAATAACAACACGCAAATATATTGCAACACCGTACACATACCTTATGCCACAGATCTTTGGGTCAATTTTTGGTAAAACCAGTAATATCAAGGTCACTTACAAGACCACTAATAGTATTATGAATAATCTTCGTGTCCGCAGAACCACCAGCCTTGAACACAAAACTGGTGTTTACAAATTGATATGTGATGATTGCGACGCCTTTTATGTGGGCCAGACAGGACTTGGTTTTTTAAAAAGATTTATAGAACATAGGCCGCCTACACATTTTCACAGTTTGGACAATATCAAGTCAAAATTTGCAGAACACCTCATTTCCGAAAATCATAGCTACACTAATTTTAAAACTAATTTGAAACCCCTTCACATATGTAAGAAAGGGCGATATTTGAACGCTCTTGAAGAGTACGAAATTTACAAAGCACACAATAATACTGATACCAAGCCGCATGTTTTGAATGATAAATTGGTCTTCAAGTCAAATGTATTGTACAACACTGCCTTGCGCTATTGTTGTGGTGGGAGCGAGACGTAAATTAGTGCGCGGTCGGTTTTCATACGATGTACATCGGTAACCTTCGCACTCGCTGTAAATATTATATTATCATGTTATATTAAGTTATTTTTATATTGGATTTTAATATTTTAAGTGTTTGACAAGTGTATCAAATTTAAATGATACACAATTATTTTTAAATTCTGATGATGGGACAATTGTCCCGAAACATGTAAATTTTATAAAGACGCTGTTTCGGAAAAGCCGCAGACAGTAAGTTCCAGTATATTTGATTCAACACCATAAAGTCAGACAGATACTTAACGCCCCTGCTCTGACGCGCTGGCCAGCTCAGGACCGCTGCCACAGCATCACCAAACACTGAAACAACAAATCAAATATCAACTAGTGGCCTTATACAACACCATATCCCCAACTGATCTGTTTCCCCTAGCGGTGCTGGTTTGCGTTAAGAAGCACTGGGTTTTTCGCTCAATCTCTAACATATATAGGAATACATAACATATATAGTAACATAACATAACCAAATCAACTACATCTAAACACATTATGTCCTTAACATCTCCCTATTCTATATCTCAAATTAACACAAAATCATCTAAGTACATCCTAATAAACATTGTTGTTATTACATTAAAACAAACAATTTGTATTTAAGTTTGACCACAATAACTTTACATCTTTAATCTTGCATTATAAAATTACATTTCAATCTCAATTGAATTTTTATTAATTCATTTCCCAAGAAATTTTTATTTTATTTTATTTTATTTTTTCTTTCATTTTACATAACATTTCATTTGTTATTCCATTTTATTAATTTGGGTGATTCTCCGTTATTCATTATAATTCACTTTATCAACTTGGCATTTACCCATAATTTTACCCTTTTATGACTCTAACGCTCCCTTACAAAATCTTAACTAGTATGACACCCATCTACAAAAAAAATCTACCAACCCTTCTCTACCTCTAACTAACTACTCTAACTCATCTCGCATCATTCTACCCTTATCACAAAATACTCTGTACCCCTTTTACTCAGGATGTGTATTCCCACTTACCAGCTCATTCCCTTATCTGGTTCCCGGACTTTCCTAGGCAACCCTTTCCGGCACTAAACGGTCCCCTCCTGTCCCAACACCTTTCGTTGGACTCCTTACACCACCCCCCTTACAAAATTCCCACTTACCTAATAATTACTCTCCATTACATCACTTTCACCTCAACATAACATCATCACTTATAAACATCAATATATCACTCTCATTTCTCCACATAAATTCTCCATTACTACTGTGTCTCCACTTATACTCAAATTCTCTATTACTTGTATTTCATCTCTTATTCTCTTTAACACCCATCTATACTCAACTTGTACTGACTCAAATGTTTTACTTAAACAATTACTCTCACCCAACTTCTATCTTTTACAACCCATTGAAAATTTTAATTATCTCAAATTTATTTCATTATTTATCTAAAATCTTTAAACACATTGAAAACTTATTCTATAAAATATTATTATATTTTTATAATCCTTATTCCTAACATACTACATTCAATTAATACAATAAGACATAATAAACACAATATAGGAAACATCTAGTGCATCCATTTCTCAAATCAAAACAAAATTATTTAGTTATCTCAGTAGCAAGTCATCATTATTAAATTACTTATATATTTTAATTCGTTACTCCCCCGAGTAACCACCCTGCCACACACACTATGACCCCCTGGACTGTGGCGTCCAGTTGCTTCCACAAGGACTGACGTTTTGGAGGAATTTTGTCATCTCCTTGTCCTTGCTTCTGTGTTACATTATAAAAGCTAGATATCATAATATCTAAATGTACATATTATACGCCCTTAAAACGGGTCTACCACCTGGCCTTGCTGTTCCTACTCGAACAGAGTGGCAGCGCTGTTCCAAAATTTGGTGATTCCCCTAAATTACCCCCTGTCAATTTCTAAATTCACCTTTACAACAATAACAGCTATGGCCAGTTAAGGCAGAACGTGACGCAATGAGCCCCAACCATAGCTGTTAAAGCTAAACCAATTCCACGGTCAGGGTTCGGTGAGGCCGTGACCGCCTGAAAAGTTGGGGAAT